>WNWK01026972.1:0-26790 GCA_009830355.1 Cherax destructor | reverse complement strand
ACCAGGAAAAACAGCTGTTCAGTCCCGGCGGGGAAATTTTCCTGAAAAATGACTGAGAATCGTCTAAAAAACGAACTCTGGGCCGAAAGTGTGGAAAATATTGGGTATTTTCCCAAATATACTGATACCCTTTTCAATTGAATATTTTTTAATGTGTGGCTTTTGGGTTCTTTTTTTTTGAGAGGGGGAGAGAACCATCCCCACGGTGGCGTGGGTACGGGAGCGGGGGTCACACGGGGGCAGGGGGAACCCCCGGTCTCGGGGATGGGAAGGGAAGGGGGAACGAGGGGAGATTTAAAAAGGAGAGGGAAATGGGCCCTTTACAAGACCAAATGGGCGGTTTAAAATTTTCCCCTTTTCAAATAGTGAATGTTGTGAATATTCGGGCATAATGGGGGACATTAATTTCCAAAAAACAATAATAGAGGATAATGTGTTAAATGGGAACGACCCCCCGCCATTACGGTGTTGATAAGGAAATGTCCCCGGGGTTCGATCAGGTTCATCGAACAATTATTAATTGGATTAATTTTAACGGGGTAAATTAGTGACTTTAAGATGTTGAATAAAGTAATTAATCACTGGTCTAATGTGTGGCGTAAAGAGTATCTCCTTACACTACGTGAACATTTTTATGGTGCGTCAGAAGCGGCTAATCGACAGAATATTCAACCGGGTGACATTGTGTTAATTGATACTGAGCAACCTCGAACATTGTGGCCTCTGGGTAAGATAGTAACATTGTATCCAAAAGCTCAGGGTGTTGTCAGGAATGTCAAAGTGTTGTGTCACGGCCAAGAGAGTTTACGTACCATTAATAAGTTAATCCCTTTAGAATTAAAAAGATTTCTATCAACTGTGAACGAAACACTAAGGGAAAGTGACACGAGTGATGTTGAAGACGACACAGACCAGGGGATACCAGAGACAGAAAGTGTGGTTCGGCCTACCAGGAAGACAGCTGTTCAGTCCCGGGTGGGCTGGAAACTCCTGTTGCAAAATGACTCGATTTGAATCGTCTAACAACGAACTCTGGCCGGCCACAGTGTGGAAAATATTGGGTATTTTCCCGAAAGGTTATACTCGATAGCCTTTCTAATATGAATATTCTTAATGTGTGGCTGTTGGTTCGTATTTTTCTTGAGATGGGGAGAGAACCATCGCTACGGTGGCGTGGGTACGCGGAGCTGGGTCATACGAGGGCAGGGAGCAGTCTGTCTCGTGGGATAAGCGGATGAAGGTGGAACGATGGGAGAGCTCTGGTCATAAAGGAGACGGGAATCGGCGTTTACAATGACCAAATCGCGGTTAATGGTCTCTCTTCACAATAGTGAATGTTGTGAATATTCGCCGGGCATAATGTGGGACATTAAGTCCAAAAAACTACAATAATAGAGTGATAATGTGTTAAATAGTGAACGACGCCGCCATTACGGTGTTGATGGAGGAAATGTGCGTCGGTTCGATCAGTGTTCATCGTACACAATTATTAATGGATTAACTTCTAACGAGAGTAAATTAGTAGGACATTAAACCGACGTGTGAATAGTGTGTAAAGTGTTGTGTATCAACTCTAATGAAGGGGTATAGTGAGAGCATATGAATCACTACCCCGACCAACCACGTTAAATAACGCCCGGTCTCGTGGGCGTAAGAGAGTTCAAGGAATCAATCTTCTCTTGACTCATCGGGACAACCACCAACATCATCGTCTTGCCGGAAGAATAATCTACCGAGCAAGACCACGAGATCCGTCGAAGAATAGCGACACGAATGTTGTTTCTTCCCCACTGTAAGTACTCTTATTGTCTTAGCAACCGTCTGGCCAGTAGGTATGTTGGGATAATGTAGGTCTACGGTGGGAATGATAATGACGGGATCTTCCAGTGAACAGCAATGACACGGATAAAGGGTGAGTGATATTAAGTTGTACTCTTTCCTCCTCCCCAATCAGTCAGATATTAACCCATACAGTCCACAAAATTTAACAATACCGTAACTATTGGTGTTACTCATTCTTAATAAACTGGTCAGGGATAGATGTGGATTTAGAGAGAATATCGAAGGGACCCCTTGGATGTGACCAGGAGTGGGTCAAGTTTTCTCACACGCCTCAACGGGGGTAACCGCGGTAAAATTATACTAGTCGGTCCATTCCCCGGGAGATTATTTTGTTACACACACAACCCGCACATATAAAAGAGAGGAGCTTACGACGACGTTTCGGCCCGACTTGGACCATTTACAAAGTCACACTAACACACAGAGACGGAGGAAGTGTTATTTATAGGCAGGCAGACAGGGGAGGGTACCAGAGAGTGGGGTACTAATGAAGTAAGTAGTGGAAGTGGTAGTAGTAGTAATAGTAGTAGTGGAGACAGTCATATTCTAGAGGAGCACTGCAATGAGGCTAGCGGCCCGCAAGGGTGGGACGAGAACACAGAAGGAGGAAAGGCGAATAAAATAAAGGAGAAATACAAGGCAAAAGAAAAGAAAGAAAGGAAAACCCATAGGAGAAAAAAGGAGAAGAGGGAAGAGAGGAAAGGGGAAGGAATCAGGTTAAGTCACTGGTGTTCTGAAGTTTAGAGCATTTAACAATGTAATGAGAGAGGAAAGCATCAACAGAGACAAAGCCAGGGCTAAGATTCATACAGGGAAAGTTGTGTATAAGGGAGGATTCAACCAGGCGGCGACTATGAAAGTTAGACGTAGGGTAGACAGTTTTAGCAGAAGACCAATCAATAGGATGACTGTGATCTCTGACATGACAGAAAAGAGCATTATTAGTGTCGGCAAGCCTAACACTATTTTTGTGCTCCTTGAGTCTGTCAGAAAGAGAACGGCCAGTGAATATTAATTAATTGTGCTCTCTCCTCTTTCTCCTCAATCGGTCCTATATCCTATATCTAAAACCATACAGTCCACTTAAAATTAATCATACTATAATTATTAGTGGTGTGGTGGAGGTGTTGATTCACCGGGAATTCTCCCGGCCCGGGTCTTTACCAGATGGCGACCCGGCTCCGGCTCCCTGGCGTGGGAGTGTCAGAGACCTATGTCTCCCAAGGGAGGGGATACCCCTCATCGGCGGGACCAACTGGCCCCAGGCCTAGCCACATTCCCCACCAGCACGAGGCATGGAGGTAGATAGATGCTAGGCCTCTCTGGTCTGCCACCTTCCCTAACGGGAAGGACAGGCTTACGAGCTGCAGATGGTAGCAAGCTCCAGCCTTGGCACCTACCCTGCCCTAGAAGGGCTGGGCATGGTGATCGACGAATTATTAGTATTATCTACTCAGATTTATTTACACTGGTCTAGAGCGTCAGTGGGTTCAGAGGGTGTAAAATTATCGAAAGGAGCCATCTCAGTGACCAGGGTGGCTCAAGTTTTCCCACATACCTCAAGGGAGTGACTGCGGTAAAATTATACTAGTCGGTCATCTCCCTGGGAGATTGTTTGTTGCAAGTTGCGGTGTCCCAGATAGACAATCTCTCTTAATTCCCCACATCGCCCGTTGGTCCATCCTGAACCGGATGTGATTAGTGAATTAATCATTATTGAATTAATTATTTAATAAATAAGTGACTGATTGTAGGAAGTGAGTATAGAGTACATTGAGTAAATTAATTGTGTGGTGGACAGTAATTAGTCCAATTAATTGCTAGCACAGGCGTGACTACGATTTGTGCAAGAGTAAGGTGTGAGAATCACCTTTATAAACAATTTATTTAATTTGTGACTTCAGTGGTTATTAATTCTACAACCATGACTGAACCTGACGGAGTTCCCGCGCCGGGTGGCAAAACCATGGATATTAAAGGCAAGAAAGCGTCGTTGCAAGCTCGCAAGGGACATGTGACAAAGGCACACAATACGTGTTTGAACTTAGTGAACGAGCCGTCGACGAGTGCTATTGAATTAGAAACAAATTTCGAGTTACTAGAACTCAGGTACGCGTCGTACGTGCAGTGGTTCAAAGTCTATGAAATTGATCTTGATCTTTATGGCCGAAGAATCGACGAGATGGGGAAGGAAGAAGGATGGGGAAGGATGGAAATGTACTGGAAAAGGATGGGATGGTGTGGTGTAGACGAGGAGGAAATAAAAGATCAGTGGCCCAACCACTGTGGAGCAGGTGGTACTGACGTACTGCAAGCATGACTCAGCGGGGTGGTGGTCGGTATTGCTGGTTCACTGGAGCGAGGAGGGCGGCAGGGCGGCAGAGCAGTCAGAGGTCGAGAAGGCAGTCACACTGCACAATGATGTGTTGATTACTGCATCTTGGAAGGACGGAGTTTACTGATGTCTAATGTCAGATGAGTAGGAGAGCCACTCACAATAGTCTTGAAGTACTTTCTAGTAACGTAGTCAATTTCAAAAGGGAGGTCGGTGGAGGTGTTAATTCACCGGGAATTCTCCCGGCCCGGGTCTTTACCAGATGGCGACCCGGCTCCAGCTCCCTGGCGTGGGAGTAGCAGAGGCCTAAGTCTCCCATGGGAGGGGGTACCCCTCAGCGGAGGGACCAACTGGTCCCAGGCCTAGCCACATTCGCCCACAAGCACGAGGCAGGTAGGTAGATAGATGCTAGGCCCCTCTGGTCTGCCACCTTCCCTGCCCCAAGGAGGCTGACGGGAAGGGCAGGCTTGTGAGCCGCAGATGGTAGCAAGCTCCAGCCTTGGCACCTACCCTGCCCTAGAAGGGCTGGGCATGGTGATCGACCAGGGAGGTCGGTTTCTCGTAGAATGTCATGTAGTATGACTACGAGGCTGTAGGTGGCGCCCTGATCAAGGGAGTACTTGACAGTTCCATTCTGAAGACGCTGGTGAAGTTCCTTAGCATACATATACTCGTAGTATTGGTCGGTGGAGATAAAGTGAACACCATGGAAGACAGCTACTTCCTCGGTTGGATTATTTTCAATAGATGTACTAGGAGCAGCAGCGGGTGGGTTGCAAGCTTGGGCAGTAGAACGAGTTACAGGTCCTGGTAGTGGGGGAGTCGGGTGCTTGGCAGAGGCGGTCGGTGATTGGTTCATGATGGGGAGTGGCTGTGTCTCCACTAGCAGGGAGGCAGCTGATTGGTTCTTTGGTAGAGGTGTGAGGTGGTGGTGAGCGCTCATTGGTTGTTGTTGGCGTGACGTCAGTGGTGGTGGCTGTTGTAGTGAGTAGCTTCTCTGCATCTTTATCATCGTTGCAGACAACAATAAATGCTTCTTTCAGGGTCAATATGGTGTTGAACTTCACCTGTAGCACGCTCCTAACAGCAATTGCTAGAGCAAGTTTTGTAGAATCATTCACAGTGCCACTGTTGGGTTTGATCTTGACACGATTTGCATAACTCATCGTGATGAAGGTATAAATTCCCCTCCCCAACGGGGATCGTAGGGAGACTGAAAACCGAAAGTCAGAGCTGCTGTGACCGCACTGGGCAGAGTCAACAAGCAGAATCTATGTATCTATCGTATCTGTATACCTGTATTTTATCTATCCTATGAAATTGAGTTACTGGAGGATTGTGCGAGCGATGAGGATCGAGAAACACTGTTACAACAATATGGTGACTTGGAAGAAGTCATTTGTGCTTGCAAAGTTAAGGTACTGGATAGGTTAAAGATTATGGATGACGTAGTGGGCCAGACTTACGGGGTAAATAAAATGTCCCTCCCCAGACTCCCAGAAGTACAGTTGTTGTCGTTCCAGCCGGGAGACAGCTGGGAGGAATTTTGGTCCATTTTCAAGGCAATGGTACATGATCGGAAGGATCTGGAAAGTGTTGCTAAGTTGATTTATTTAAAGGGACAATTGAGGGGAGATGCCCTCATCCTCATTCAGGCTTTCCCCAATATAAACAACTCTTATACAGAAGCTATTCGTCTGCTAGAGGGTACTTATGGTAATTCGGAACAGCATACATTGGATTTAGTAACTGCAGTGGTTAATTTGAAACAGCCAGATCACAACTATAAAGGGTTGTAACAATTTCGGATCAAACTAGAGAGCACTCTCAAGATTTTGAGTAACAAACACAATTTGGAGAATGCAAGTTGGTTCGTGGGTCTGGTGATACAAGCTAAATTGAACCATAAGATGATAGAGTGGTTATCTAACAAGTACCACAAGGCTTACTTCGGGTTGGAGGAAATAATGACGGGTTTGCAAGAATTAATTGTTCAGTTGCAAACTAGCCAACCCACTACCTTTAAGAATACAGGTCACATTGACGGTGAGTCATCAGTTAAGTTCCACAAAGGGAAAAATTATCCCAATGGTAATAGTTACAACCCATCCAATAAAACGGGTTATGTTGGCACATATCAAGTGACAGGGACCAGTAATAGTGGTTCGTCACAACAAGACAGGAAGAATAAACACTACAGTAAGGGTAACCCGGGGGGGTAAACTGTCGAACCAGGAGAAGAGAGATTTTCTCTTCTGTAACGGAACCCATATCTCAAAACTTTGTGTTACTTATAATTCGTGGGACGCGATGTAATGAAGCAAATCAGCCCCTCAAGCATTATTTATGTAAGTTGTGATAAATATTAGTTGTGAAAATTTCATGACTGTCCTCACTTATATTTCTTGTCTATATCCTTATCTATTTACCATGTGCATAGTTCTGTAACTCAGGGGAAAGAAATAAATGCTGTTAATTAACTCAAGAAATGTATTTGAACTGTGATTATCTGCGCATTCTGTTGCTCTGTTATTGTATGTTCCAATATGTTTTCTCTAGAATTTTTGTTAATCTGTAATATAGTGTATAACATTAATTTTCCTTGTGTCTGATTATTTTTCTAGTATTAGTATTCATTGTAATAATTATTGTGAGTAGAAATAAAGTTTATAGAGGCAAGTTGACCTTCTTGTGTCGAAATTTGTAAAGAGTTTGTGTACATGAGAGGGAGTGCTGTTCAAAACAAGGGAGGGAACACGCGGAAACGTTCCCATGACCACTCTCACACCTTTGTCAGCTTAAGAAGCCCTTTTCAACTTCTCATATTGATTATACTGCTGCTAACAAGTGAGTTCATAATCTGTGTTGAGAAGAGATAAGTAGAGAAGATCAAATATTGTTACAATGCAGTCTTGTTGTGTTATAGCCATTGGAGGAACAAACCTCCAGCCGGCATATCTTGTATCCCTCTAAGAAAAGGCCTATTAACTGTGTATACCTTGTAACTTGCCTTATTATGATAGTTAAATGATACCTGTATATTGTATGATTATAGTAAATTGTAAGAATAGTGATAATTTAAGGTGCAATGACTGTTACTTTTGACTCGTGTGACCTACCCTAATACTTCTTATTTCTAACCTATAACTTTCCTAACCTATCTTTTATGCTAATACTCTTTTACTAAATATCTACTACTTATGTTTAACTATGTTTATTCTCTGTAAGTTGCCTGTCCCATGTAACTGAACTTAACCTAGCTTATATAGGTTTTTACTATTTTTGTACCACTATTTTTTTTCTCTGTCTTATTCATACTAGCCTATGTTTCATGTTTATTCTGTGTATAACATATATGTTCATTCTTTTTTTGTGTATTATAATTGTGTTAAGTTATACTGTTTGTTTACTGTATTCCAGCTGTCTGATTTTTATGTAAAATCTTGAATTGTTTTTGATATGTTATTTTTTATTGTTTTCATAATTTGTTAATTATATTCCATTCTTATATTTTTTTTCAAGATCTTGTTTTGTTTGTAGAAGTTCTTGTTTGTGTATTTTGTGACTAAACCTGAAAATGATTTTTAGGTCTTAGCAGCAACCAGGCACCCCCCAAAGAGATGCCTTAAGAGTAGGAGCAGGCTAGGGGTTAGCAACCAGGCACCCCCCAAAGATATGCCTCCAAAGTAGGAGAGATCCACCAGAAATACTGAGGAGAGGATAGTGCTAGATACCTTGAACACCCTAGCCCTGGAGGATCAGACCAGGCTTGTAATCTGGGATTTGGAAGGTCTCAGGAGCATCCTGAGGCAGGAATGGATCAAGGAAATGTAAATCTCAGTATGGAAAAGCTATGTGGGAGGAGTGTTAACATCAGTAAGCAAGGCTTACTCTAAGAATTAAGTATTTGCTATTACAATTGTTTTTTGTGCCAACACTTTCTGATACCCTTGTAATGTGTTTATTAAATTGTAAGTGGTTATATCTGGGTATGTTTACTTCCCTTTGAGCCATGTATACAAGGTCCATGTGTCAGAGACTAAATTAAATAACCTATTGATGTTATCATTTTTCTGTGGAGAGTCAAGCCCCTGATAAGGTGCCTACTGCTCATGTTTTCAGGCCATGCTACCCTAAGAGCCAGTACTTATCAGGACCCCTATCTTGTTTTAACTATCCTGTATTATTTCTCACTGGGTTTTCTCCTGCTCTAACCCAAACTTTATGTTTTCCTCCCTTCTCCTATGACTTTTGTTTCTTTTATCCCTTCCACTGTTAAAAGAGCAGGTGGTGGCAGCATACTCCCAAGAGAATAGACCGCTACCGTCTATTCTCCCATATTCTAGTAATGTTCCCTTTTATTTGATCTCTATATTCCCATATTTTTTTTGTATCCACTCCAAGTCTCTACCTGAGGGAACAGACAATATGGCATCGACCGGTGCTCTGTCGACCCCAGGGTGGGGCTGGGGTGGTATATGCCGCATTTCAGCGAAAGCGAAGAGATTGGAGGAACTTGACCGATGCATTCAATGTCTGGGTAACCATAATGTAAGGGATTGCCAGGCCAGACTGAATAATTGTCACCAATGCAGTAAAGGCTGACACCACATAGTGATGTGCAAGAGCGGGTGTACTCCTATTAATGGCAAGGATAATCACCCTGACACCACAGTGGCGCACATACAACTTGCAGCTAACGTCGTAATAGTTTAGCTGACGTTGCCTTACCTGTGTTGGACATGACAATTAAGGATATGAGGCATAAAACCAAGAGAGTGACAATGCTGTTAGATCAGGGGCCTCAACGTACTTTCATCAAGCGCAGTTGCCTTATGGGGATGCAAGTACGAAGGGGACATCCTACAACCTTGAAATTATCGGGCTTCCTCTCGGATAAAAAGGCCAAGTCGTATGACATCATCTATATAAACGTTGGTTTGGGCAGAGAGAAGATGCAAGTTAATGCGGTAGTCGTGGATAGACTACCAGAGAAGATCTCTACCGTGGGTCTTAATGCCGCTATGCAGAAGCTCTCCCATAATAAGGTGAACCTGGCACCCTCAGTGGTCAATAATGACTCTGAGGGACCAATAGGAGTATTAATAGGCAGCAACTATTATGCAGCCTTTGTGAAGGGTATGACGAAGAGGTGCGGAGTCACTCTTCTCAACACTAGTGAAGGCCATGTAATTTATGGCCGGCTTCCTCGCAGTAATGAATGACTGGAGGAAGCCATAAATGCAGTCACTGTGTGTCTTACGCACGAAACGCCGCCCCAGAGTACATATTCTATAGAGAATGCTGTTGAGCCAGTACACAAGTTGTGGAAACTGGACAGTATCGGGATTAATGTACATGAGGAAAGTCAAGATAACTCCTTCACACAGGAACAATACCTGAAGGATGTTAAATTCGAGTCTGGACAATACTGGGTGCGACTCCCATGGAAGTTAAACCATCTGGAACTACCCACTAATTACCGGATAGCGTATGGTCAGTTAAAGGCCCAGCTCCACGAATTGAGTAAGACACCAGAATTGTTGACTGCTTATAATACAATAATTAGTAAACAGTTAAATAATCAGTTCATAGAGGAAGTACCCCCGGAGCAAACCAAGATTCATGGCCACTATTTACCTCATCACAGAGTGAAGAAGGATTCGAAAACCACTCATTTGAAGATCGTGTTTAATTGTAGTGGCAGGGGTAATAAAAATGTACGTACCTAGTTTGAATGATTATTTGATGACAGGTCCGTCGCTGATGGAGAAATTGGGAGATTTGTTATTGAATTTCAGAGTTAATGATTATGCCTTTACGGCAGGCATAAGTAAAGCTTTCCTGAGAGTGGGATTGCAAGAAATGGATTGGGATTACACAAGATTTCTGTGGCCAGAGGATCCTAGCAATCCATTTAGTCCGCTGAAAACATTCAGATTAGGAAGTGTTTTATTTGGGGCTACTTCTAGTCCGTTCTTACTTCAGGCGACGATAAATGCTCATCTTAAATGTACAGGTGGTCCACTGAGTGAAATAATGAGTAAACAATTCTATGTTGACAATTTTCTGGGTGTGATGTCAACTGAAGAGGAGCTAATGAGGATATATGAAGGGGCTAATGGCATAATTCAAGGTGCAAATATGCCTCTCAGGAGTGGAATAGTAATTCGTCCAGGTTAAAGGACCGAATAAATAAAGATAATCCCAGAGATGGAGTATCTGGGTGTAGCAATGTATTGGGACTGACTTGGGATACTGAGAGAGACTTGATATCATTAGTTAGTTTGATATCTTTATTATGCACCCCATACCCATCCTGTGGGCGGTAGTCAAAAGATTACAGAGGTACATAATGGGTCCAGGGACTGGACCTCAAAGTTTGATAGCTGAGCAAGTTACAAAGGTAATGAACTGTTGCGCCCCTTGAACTGGGCCTCAATGTATATAATGTATATTTCAATTTTCTATAATTTTATATTGCGAATATTCTCGATTATAGCTAAATCGTTAATATTTTGCTTTATATTATTATTAGACTATTATTTAACTTAGCTATATATATTAGGTAGGATATTATATTTTGTTGTGCTCGAGAGTGTGTAGTAACTGCCTTGGTGTTGGCAAACGACTGTTAGGCTGCCGGCGTCTTGTTGCGGGGAGGAGTCAGTCTCTGAACACACCTGAGCTGGGTGGTTGTTCCTCGTTCATCTCTCTCTGGCCTGCTGCCCTGCGAGTCAACTCCTCACTCTTGTTGTTCTCGACATTAGACTCTGTTGGGTAGAGTATGAATTCGTTGGTGAGGCGAATCATACTTCTCAGAACTCTGTGTAACTCTGTTCACAGAGAATAGACTAGACAGTGATTATTCGACTTTGTTCTGGGTTGTGTGTCACTTCGACACTCTTTGATAACTCAGGTCTCAAGCTCTAGCTCTGGACCTACTTCGATAAGGCATCTGTGCACTGCCACAGTTTGGGATTGTTTATGCTGAACCTAGTTTCAGTAGGATGGGAGTTTTGTGACTGCTTTGGAGGATCTACTGATGGTCCCCAGTTAGGGTCGATTTTCAATCTCCTTGTTCCTGATGCTGTGTTGCTGTTGCCTGTTATAGTGCTGTTCTGCGAAGTGGTCATTTTACTAGACAATCAAGCTGTTCTGGTTGTCAATTTGTTAGTACAGCTAGCTTATGAGAAGTTGTTCTGTCGTACACTGGTTGAGTCGAGTTATAGTTACCGGGAGCACACTCGTACACACATTTATTATTATATATATATATTATTGTTATTACTGACATTGTACCTGATGGTACTTCTCAGTCATTTATATATATATGTGCCCTCAGCACAGACTTATTGTATATGAGAGCAGTGTAGGAGCTACCCTCCTAATTATCCTAATTGATATCTTAATATCTTTATATTTGCTTTACTTTGCTACCCTAGATTTTCTCACTTTGTTAATAAATCTTTTAAATCATTTACTTTGGTTAGTACCCTATCAGTTGCAATCCCCTTAAAATATATAATATGTCGGATAACTGAACCAGGATACTGACTTTGTTGCAAAAGCCCAGTAACAGGCTGGATGCTAGAAGGGCTTTCCTTTCTAGTGTTCACTGGAGATATCTATTGTAAATAGATATCGTGTCATTTTGTAACATGAACTCAGATGGTCACAATCATGACAAGTTACAAAGGTATTTGCAGATTACAGAGGTATATATAGGGTCCAGAGACTGGGCCAAGCCTAACAATTATAGTATGCCCAAGAAATTAACGAAGTGAGTCCTGCTTGCTGAAGTTTCAAAATGTTTTGATTTGCTAGGCTTAGTGGCGCCTCTTACAATCGGAGGGAAATTATTGGTACAAGAGGCATGGAAGCAGAAGTGTGCTTGGGATGAAACCCTACCTGAGGAATTCGTTAACCGGTGGGAAGAATAAATTGGTGATTACGAGATAATTCCAATGTTGGAGTTACCGCGCTGGGTGGCAGCTCCGGGAGTTGAAAATTTACTCCACATTTTTTGCGATGCTTCTAAATTAGCGTATGGAGCAGTCACTTATCTTCAATGTAATAAAGGCATTTCTCTTGTCATGTCTAAAGCGAAAGTGGCTCCAATTAAATTACGTACCTTACCTCAGTTGGAATTAACAGCCATTTATGTGGGTGTCAAATTAGCTGATTATATACGGAGTAAATTGCCGAAGATAAATATTAGCTACACCATAATTTGGTCTGATAATGAGGTATCCTTGCAGTGGATCCGCAACGGAACCAGCAAGATTATATTCGTGCAAAATAGAGTCGCAGAGATTAACCAAATGCAAGAGAAATATGACAGTTTGGGTCAACATAAGTTAACTTTTAACCATATTCCCGGGGCGGAGAACCCAGCTGATTTCTTGTCTCGTGGGTTGACTTATGTAAAATTTGTGAAGACTTTATCGTGGTTTAAGGGACCCAGTTGGTTGGTGGATAAAATTAATTGACCTGTTCAAAAGGCGCATATTGCTCCGGTGGAAATTACTGTGAACACGGCTCCAGTCCTTGGTCCCTCCTTAGCCATTGATATAAATAGGTACTCATCCTTCCCAAAATTGATTAATGTCACGAGAGTTGCAGCCCAGCTCTGGTGGTGCGAGGGTGTGTGGTGCTCTGACCTGACCCATGGCGACGCTTTACAGCACTTTGGTTTTCCAAAGCAACATGGCGACAGCAGGGAGGAGACGTTTGAATACTGTCTGTGTTGACCTTGTGACTGGCGTTCTAAACCCTGCAACGGCCGGGACTGTCATACCGACGATATTACGAGATGTGTATGGTCTTGACATAGGAGATTTGTATGGCGTTGCCCTGAATGGGATGAATAGAGTATTTGTGAAGCTACTGATAACAGAAGTTTATGACCGACTCGTAGATCGACACCAGGATCATGTCTACACGGTGCACACTGGCCTTCAGGTACGATTGAAGGATGTTTCACGTACGTACACTTGGGTACGTTTGAAGAACGTCCCATTCGAAGCGGATCCGACGGACATCAGTACGGTCTTCAGTGCGTATGGTACGATACACGCAGCAACACCTGGAAAGTGGAGCGAGGGACCACTGATGGGCCTCCCTGAGGGGTCGTACTCATTAAAAATGACATTGAAGCACCCCATACCGTCCTATGTTGTTATACCAGACTTCAGGACCCAAGTGTACTTGACCTACATGGGACAGCGCAGGACGTGTCGCCTGTGTGGCGCCTACGATCATGTGGCGGCTGACTGCATGAGGAGGATGGGACCCAGACAAGTGCCAGAGCAACGAGTAGTGAAAGTGCAGGCACAGAGAGAGGAACGGAAGGAGGAGACGCAACGGGAGAAGCAGACGAAACTCTGGAGTGAGATTGTGGAGGGTTTTGAGGTGGTTTGTCAGACCCTAACACAGGAATCTGTTATACCAGTGGTTAACTGTGATCACCATGAGAGTCCGGCAGAGGAGGTACCACTGGAACAAATATTAAAGGAAATATTGGACGACCCTTTGCCGGTGCTAAGTGTAAGCACTAATGATGGTTTGATAGATGCAGTAAATGTGGTGGAAAGTGTGGAGAGTGCCAGTCCAGTGGACCAACACTTAATTATGGAGGATGTGCAAGTGGAGGTCCATCAGACCGAGGATGCAAGTAGTGTGGAAGACATAAAGAGGACACGTAAAAGGTCTGGGAATTCATCAGGCAGTGAGGATGTGCTGACACCAGCGCAGAGGATCTGTAAAAAGGCTTCGGTGGAAGTTGCTAAAAAAGATCTAGGTTTGGTACTAGAGAGGGGTACTTTTAAGGGAGGGAAGCAAACAGGTAAAATGAGTAAAGGGAAGTCAGGGGTACAACTTCCACAGAGGCCTAGGGGCAAACCTTTGACATAGTTTTCAAGTGTTTAACACTTAATGTAAATGGGTTGAGGGATGAAATTAAGAGGGCTTGGGTGGAGTGTACATTGCGAAGGTATGGTGTGACAGTTGCTTTTATACAGGAACACAATTATATGTGTGATGGGGAATTACTTTTGAATGGATACAAAGTGTTTGCAAGTTCATCATGTAGATTAAAGGGGGGGGGGCGGTAGCAGTGGCGGTGTCAAGCCCTTTCAAACCTTTGCGATGGGAGGAGTGGGGGGTAGGCTGGTTAGAGTAGATGGGGAGTGGAGTGGAGTTAGGGTATGTTTTTAGGAGTGTACATGCCAGAGGAGGCGGCAAGGAAGGTAAAGGTGGATTTTGTTTGGGATTACATGATTTATGCATGTCGGGATTTGCAAAATGTAACGATTGTTGGAGGGGATTTTAATTGTGTAATTAGAGAGAGGGATGTAGAGCCGCGGGGAGGAGGTTGTGTACTTGCAGCCTTAAGGGACGTACTTAGGAGGGTAGGTTTGAAAGACGTGATTGGGGTGGGAGGTGCGAGTGAGCCTACGTTTGTTAGAAGAGGGTATGCGGCTCGACTAGATAGGATTTATGTAACAGGTAGCGTGGTAGTGGGGGGGGGGGTGCAATATTTGGATGTGGGGTTCACGGATCATCGGTGAGTGTTGGTGGAGGTGGGGTGGGAAGGGGTTGCAAAATGGTATAGGGGTTTTTGGAAATTAAATATTCAGTTATTAAAGGGTGATGGTAAAAGGGAGGGATTTAGGGATTGGTGGGGTGGGTTTTGGATGGGGAGTAGGGGGGGGCTTTGTTGGATTGGTGTATAAGTACGGGGAAGCCTGGCATCCAAGCTTACTATCAGAGGTTGGGAAGGGAAGAAGCGGGATGGAAATACGGTTTACAAAATTACATTGAGGGACTCTTGAAAGACTGTTATATGCGGGGAGGACATAGAATGACAGATGTGTTGTGGGGGGGATAGACCCTCACAATATGTTTTGGGGAAGTGTAAACAGAGATGGGATAGAATGTCATTGGAGTATCTGGAAGTGGATGAAAACATGGGGAATTATGTGAAGGGTATGAGAATAAATTCCACGGAAGGAATGAATGTGTATGCTGATAAGTGGTTTGCAAGGCACATGAGCAGTGGGGGGGGGGTATGGAGGAAAGGAGCATTTTATTGGGAAAGATTAGGGAGAGGTTGAGTAGGGAAGATCGGGAGGGACTGGAGGGCATGATTAGTGAGAGGGAGGTGTGGGAGGCAGTGGAAGGATTAAGTAAGGGCAAGGCTCCGGGTATGGATGGTTTGGCAAATGAATTTTATAAGGAGAATTGGGACATTATAAAGGATTGTATGGTAGGTGTGATGAATGGTATGAAAAGGACAGGTGTAATGGGGATGGACATGGGTATGGGGGTAATGGTATTAGTGAGGAAGGGGAAGGAAGGGGAAACATTAGAGAATTATAGACCTTTAGTCCTTATGAATACGGATTATAAAATATATGCTAAAATTTTAGGTAATAGATTAAAAAGGGTGATAGGGGGGGTGATTGAGGAAGGACAGGGGGGGATACCGGGAAGGGGTGTGGGGAGGGACATGAACGTATTAAAGATTTCATAGATAGAGAGGAAGAGGGAGGAATACTTGCACTGGATTGGAAGGGAGCATATGATAGTGTGGAGCGTGAGAGTATGTTTGGAATAATGGAAAGGCAGGGGTTTGGATTGGAAGTGCTGGATTGGGTTAGGGCGATATATGCAGGGGCAAGTGTGAGGGTGCAAATAAATGGTAGGTTGGGAGGGGTGGTTAGGATGGAAAGGGGTCTGTGACAGGGTTGTCCCCTGTCGCAGATCCTTTTGCTTGCTTACAGGATCCGTTTACAGATTAGTGGGGGATGGGAAGGGGTTGGGGGAGGGATAAGGGGATTAGAAATGTGGTGGGATATGTAGATGACACGATGGTGTTAGTGTGTCACGAGGTGGGACTGGTTAACATAGGAATACACTTAAAGTCTTTCTGTAGTGCAACTGGCATGAGGGTCAATGGAGCTAAATCCATATTGTTGGAGGTAGGCGCTTGGGTGGGGGGCGGGTTGGGTAGCAGGTATGGGTGGAAAATTGTGGACAGGGTGAAAATATGTGGTATTGTTTACACGAGGGACAGGGATGAGGCGAGAGAGGTGAATTCGAGGAATGTAGTTAAAAGTGCGACGGAGCAGTTGAATAGTTGGAGAGCGGGAGAGCTAACGTTGTGGCAGAGGGTCATTGCGGTTAATAACATGATATATAGTAAGATATGGTATATTGCCAACATTTTTCCTTTATTAAGTTGGGATGATAAAGAATTGGAGAGCAGGGTATTTAAGTTTATTTGGGCACATGGTAGACATTGGCTCAGGAAGGAGATAGTTAGGAAAAGGGTAATTTCTGGAGGTTTGGGTTTAATATGGCTGGAAAGGAGATTGTTGTGTATGTATGTGTGGTAAGGAGGGGAGGGTTGGGGGGAGAGGTGAGGCTTGGGTGGAAGGGGTGCTGCGGGAAGTAGGGGAGTGGTGGGGTGAGAGGGAACTGGGGTAGTGCAGAGATTGGCTGCGGTGCTTGTTGGTTATACGTGAACCACAAAAGTTGAGTGTTGCAGTTATAATGAGGTTTGGTGCTGGGGAGGAGACGGTGGAAGGGGAGGCAGTTTATCCAGTATATGACTGGAAGGGGATATGGAAGGGGTTCAGGGATCTGAGGTTGCCGGCGAGGGACCGGGAGCTGATGTTTCGGTTTTTACATGGGGCAGTGGCGTCACGGGAGAATTTATTCCGTATGGGATTGGCGAAAGACGGGAAATGTCAGAAGTGTGGCTTGCCGGAGTCGGCTCTGCATGCAGTATATTTTTGTGAAACTCTGGATGGGGTTCATAGGTGGATGGGAGGGGTGTTAAGGGGTTTGGGTGGGGGTATCCCTTTGTTACGGGCTATTTACTTGGATTTGGGAGGGGTTAGACATAGGGATAAAAAGGGATTACTGTACTGTATGGTGGACTTCGTGTGCATGTCGTGGAAATTAAGGGACATGAGTGTTAGGAAAAGGATGGGGGCTGTGGCGGGACGTATATATCACACTATGTGCAGGAATCGTTTAATATATGGGAGGGAGTGGCGTTCGAGCTTTTCAGAGGGGTACAGGAAATTGAGTGTGCAGGGTTTATTGGGAGACAGATATGGTAATGAAAGGGCTTGACAGAGGCGCTGGTGGAGCATTGGGTAGGTGTGGTGGAGAGGCATACGTAGATAGGTAGATAGGGGGGGGTTAAGCCATTAGAGGATGGGGGATGGATGACATCACAGTTGGGGGACCGGGTGACTGTCTAGATTAATAGTGTGTTGGAAGTGGATGTGTGTGTGGTGGAGTGAATGTGAGGTTGGGGTTTTGCAAGGGGGAGGGGGGTGTAAGGGGTTTTGTAGGGGTTTGGCCGGATCCTCTGGTGCCAGGGGGGCATGGAGTGGTTAGGTTTGGTGAGAGTGGTATGAATGTCTTGGACTATACTTAGTACAGAGATGGTACTGAAACAAGGGTCGTAGTCTCCGTGGAGTTAAGGAGGCTGGAAACATTGTGTGGTAGGATTATTTTGTGCTCACGGTAAATTTTATTTGCAGTATTTACTGCATAGTATTAGGACTAGTCACTGTTATTGTGGACTATGTATCATTCTTTGGGTTTTGTTATTTGTTATCTGTGCAAACTGTACATTTTATTTGCAGTATTCACTGCATAGTATTAGGACTAGTCACTGTTATTGTGGACTATGTATCATTCTTTGGGTTTTGTTATTTGTTATCTGTGCAAACTGTACATTTTATTTGCAGTATTCACTGCATAGTATTAGGACTAGTCACGGTTATTGTGGACTATGTATCATTCTTGGGGTTTTGTTATTTGTTATCAGTGCACACTGTACATTTTATTTGCAGTTAACAGCATAGCATTAGAACTAGAGCTAATGTTATTGTGAACTTGCTATGGCATTATTTGGGTTTATGGTTTTTGTGGACTCTGTATCAAGCATAAGGGGGAAGGGGACAGGAGTTCACTAATTGTAGATAAATGGTTAGGGGTATGTTTTACTGATATATGCATAGCTTATTAAAGGAAATTGCTATTGCGCAATTTGTACCATGTAATTATTGAACGTTTCGGAACTGTAAAATGTAATTTTATTTTGTGCACTGTAAAATTTATTTGCAGTCGTCAATGAGTATCACTGTATATCCTTAGGAATAGAGAATATGTTTTGGTGGACTGTATTTCATTATTTGGGTTTATGTTTTGTGGACTCTGTATTTATTTATTAGGGGAAAGGGGACAAGAGTTCACTGGTGGTAGAGGTAAGGGTTTTAGGGCATAGTTTTCTGATATTTTCGATATTTTCACTGTTTAACCAAAGAATTGCTGTTGTATAATTTGCAACATGTATTTTGCATGTTTATGAATTATAAATGTATATTTATTGGAAACTAATAAAATGTAAAACAAAAAATGTCACGAAGTTGGTGTTTAAATTCATAAACAAGATGAATATCCCGTATGATTTTCCTCATCCCCTTAAATACTGGGTACAGAGAGTACAAGGAGAAATCTATGGAGAGGAGATTAAATTACTAAGGGATGGAAAATTTGGGAAAGGTTCAATAATAGAGAAATTGGGGCTGTACTTGGAGGATGACGTAATCAGATGCAGAGGTAGATTGCAAAATGCTGAATTGGGTGAATATGCTAAACACCCTATCTTACTGCCCAAGACTCATCATCTGACAACTTTACTTGTATTAAATGCCCATAAAAATGTGATGCATGGTGGAGTACAAGATACCTTAAATTACATTAGGGAAACTTTCTGGATTCCTCAGGGACGACAGAGTGTGAAGCAAGTCATCAAGACATGTGTAGTGTGTCGTCGGGTGGATGCCAGAACCTACATGTACCCAGAACCTCCACTATTGCCCAAGGAACGAGTGCAGTTAATAAAGCCATTTGATGTAACTGGGGTGGATTACAGTGGCCCCATCATTTTAACGGGTACTGCAGATGGTGTTCCTTTAAAGGTGTATGTGTGTTTATTCACTTGTACCACTACAAGGGCAGAACACTTAGAAGTGGCACAAGATTTGTCTGCAGAATAGTTCATACAGCTGTTTCGTAAATTTGCAGCTAGGAGATCCTGTCCGAGACTAATGATTTCAGATAATGCCACTAACTTTGTTGTGGGAGCGCAACATTTGAAGGAATTAAATGAGAGTAATGACGTACAGTCGCTGTTAAATCAGCGAGGGTGTGGCTGGAAGTTTATAGCTCCCAGGGCCCCCTGGCAAGGGGGATTGTATGAAAGACTGATAGGTACAGTGAAGAGGTGTCTGCGTAAAGTACTACACCGGAATTGAATTAACTTGGAGGAATTCCGGGCAGTATTAGTGGAGGCAGAGAATCGGATAAATAATTGTCCTTTCTCGTACGTAATTGATACTCCCGACGCAGAAGTACTGACTCCTTCTCACTTGATATGTGGGCGGAAACTAGAAACTGCACCTATCTATAGAGACAATCCTGAGGAAGTTGATGAGGATTATAATAATGTGACAGTGTTAAGTGATAAATTTAAGATGTTGAATAAAGTAATTAATCATTGGTCAACTGTGTGGCACAAAGAGTATCTTCTTACACTACGTGAACACTTTTATGGTGCGTCAGAAGTGGCGAATTGACAAAATATTCAACCAGGTGACATTGTGTTAATTGATACTGAACAACCAAGAACGTTGTGGCCTCTGGGCAAGGTAGTAACATTGTACCTAGACGCTCAGGGTGTTGTCAGGAATGTCAAAGTGTTGTGTCGCGTCCAAGAGAGTTTACGCACCATTAATAAGTTAATCCCCTTAGAATTAAAGGGAGTTCTATCAACTGTGAACGAAACACTAAGGGAAAGTGACAAGAGTGATGTTGAAGACGACACAGACCAGGGGATACCAGAGGAAGAAAGTGTGATCCGGCCTACCAGGAGAACAGCTGTTCAATCCAGGGCAGGCTGGAAACTCCTTTTGCAAGATGATGCAATTTGAATCGTCTAACAACGAACTCTGCCCAGCCGCAGTGTGGAGAATATTGGGTATTCTCCTGAAAGGTTATACTTGATAACCTTTCCAATGTGAATATTCTTAATGTTTGACTGTTGGTACACATAATATGTAGGGATGAATAACGAACCAACACAAAAGTCTTGACGCATGTGTAGTTAGACCCAGGGGGGTCAATTAGGGAGGTCAGCGTGTGGGTACACTGAGGTTGCCCAGCTTGGGTCAGTCTTGTGGGATAAGATGAAGAAGGTTGAACGATGGGAGAGTTCTGATTATAATGGAGTAAGGAATCAGCGTTTACAACGACCAAATTGCGGTTTATGGGTCTCTCTTCACAATAGTGAATGTTGTGAATATTCGCCAGAAATAATGTGGGACATTAAGGCCCAGAAACTGCAATAATATTTGTTGTTGTTGATTCGCCGGGACTCTCCCTGCCCGGGCCTTGTCCAAGTGGTGGCCTGGCCTTGGCTCCCTTTCTCTGGAGTATCTCAGACTAATGTCTGCAATGGGAGGAGGTACGTGGGACCTCCTCATCTGTGGGACCAACGGTCGCCAGGCCTAGCCACATTCCCCCCCCCTCACGGGGCTCATAGGGAGAAGCTAGGCCCATCTTTGGTCTGCCATCTTCCCTGCACCAGGGGAGGTAATGGGAATAGCAGTCTTGTGAGCCGCAGGTGAAAGCAAGTTCTGGCTCAGGCACCTACCCTTCCCTAGAAGGGCTAGGCATGGTGTCGATCCTGCAATAATAGAGTGATGTGTTAAATAGTGACCGACGCCGCCATTACGGGTTTTTGATGGAGGAAATGTGCGTCGGTTTGATCAGTGTTCATCATACACAATTATTAATGGATTAACTTCTAACGAGGGTAAATTAGTAGGACATTAAACCGTCGTGTGAATAGTGGTTAAAGTTATATGAATAGACTGTAAGAAAGGGAAATGAATCGCTATTCCCGATCAACCGCATGTTACTTAAACCGTCCTGTCCCGTGGACGGTAGAGGGATCAAGGGAATCAATCTTCTCTTGACTCATCGGGACAACCACCATATCATCGTCTTGCCGGAAGAATGATCTCTACCGAGCAGGACCACGAGAATAGTGACAAGAATGCTGCTTCTTCCCCACCGTAAGTACTCTTCTTATCTTAGCAACCGTCTGGCCAGTAGGTTTGTTGGGATAATGTAGTTCTGCGGTGGGAATGATGAGGATCTCCAGTGAACACCCAAGACGCAGATAGAGGGTGAGTGAATATTAATTAATTGTGCTCTCTCCTCCTTCTCCTCAATCGGTCCTATATCCTATATCTAAAACCATACAGTCCACTTAAAATTAATCATACTATAATTATTAGTATTATCTACACAGATTTATTTACACTGGTCTAGAGGGTCAGTGGGTTCAGAGGGTGTGAAATTATCGAAGGGAGCCATCTCAGTGACCAGGGTGACTCAAGTTTTCCCACACACCTCAAGGGAGTGACTGCGGTAAAATTATACTAGTCGGTCATCTCCCCGGGAGATTGTTTGTTGCAAGTGGCGGTGTCCCAGCTAGACAATCTCTCTTAATTCCCCACACTTGTATTTCGAGTCGATGAACGGAGATAGAGTTAGCTCATCCTCTCCATATCCAATATGGTGGTCTGGGTATGGCGTCCCTACGCCAGACGCACCCGGTACACTCACTTCCACTTATTTACAACTCTGCTTCACTAGATTCACCATTTCACAATATTCATTGAGCATATTTCAGTCTCTTCTATTACGAAAACCACCCAGAATCAGGGTTTACGACAGTATCTTGTGGTGTCGCTGTATTACTATAGCCCGAATTAGGACTAAATCTCGATTCCCCATTAGACTGGGATCACACGTTATTTCACCAAATTGTCGCCCGAATATTAGAATTTCCAGCACGAATGTCCACGAATTACGCGTCACACACTTTGATATCACTCCATATTACGAAGTGAAGTAATTAAGTCCGGTCTGGCTGACGTAATCGCCAAACTCCCGAAGCCAAGCCATCGCCTGATTTCTGGCGTGTAGGCCGCTCTTCCCGTGACTGCCCGCCCTCTGCCCAGCCTCTTCCAATCCCCTCAAAACCCCGCCTATCCGATGGTTCTAATCTCACGTCTACATAACGTGGAACCACCAGCAGTACATTAGAGATATCTATTCATATTGGAAAGTTTATCAATTACAACTTTCGGAAAGTACCAATATTTTCCACAACTATACACTTATATTAAATATTCAAGAACTGTCAAAATGAATAAAATAGCTGGTTTTCTTATAGATAACACTGATAACTCGGGGCCAAGAGCTGAGTCTCGACCCCTGCAACCACAATTTTTTTTTTTTGAAACAGGGTACAAAATACATTGCATAATAATACAAATCCAAGAACAGCAAATTATCCAGCAGTACACACACATACTACAAACTCCCACACAATGTAATTACAAATGTTAGAACATAAGAAGCACTCACATTATGTAATAATAAACACCAAATATATGTTAATATGTCCCACCGCAATAAGACTATCGCACGTTCACATACGACTCAATGACAAAAATTGACAAAACGCCACAAATCAATGGCGTCCATATATAAAGAAAGTCAATGTACAAAATACATACATAACCTCTCAAGACATATCCAAGAACATTAACTACTAACACATATAAAAAACAAGTATCTTCCACACTATGTGGTTTGCAATGTCCAAAATATTAGGAATAGATTATTGTTATGTGCATCAGCACATAACAATAATCTCCACAAGTCAACATAGCACCGGCAGCGTAAGCCACCGTCCATCCTATTGACATACCTTAAAGCACACAGGCGCTAGTAGCCTTAACACACTCCAGCTAACACTACCACACATACCATCTACACTGATCTACTCCAGCATCCACTGATCAACCCCAGCATCAACTGGTCTACCCCAGCATCCACTGATCTACCCCAGCATTCACTGATCTACCCCAGCATCCACTGATCTACCCCAGCATCAACTGATCTACCCCATCATCCACTGGTCTACCCCACCATTCACTGATCTACCCCAGCATCCACTGATCTACCCCAGCATTCACTGATCTACCCAATCATCCACTGGTCTACCCCACCATTCACTGATCTACCCCAGCATCCACTGATCTACCCCAGCATCAACTGATCTACCCCATCATCCACTGGTCTACCCCACCATTCACTGATCTACCCCAGCATCCACTGATCTACCCCAGCATCAACTGATCTACCCCATCATCCACTGGTCTACCCCACCATTCACTGATCTACCCCAGCATCCACTGACCTACTCCAGCTTCCATTGATCTACCCCAGCATCAACGGATCTACCTCATCATCCACTGGTCTACCCCAGCATCCACTGACCTACCCCAGTATCACTGATCTACCCCAGCATACACTGATCTACCCCAGAATCACTGATCTAACCCAGCATACACTGATGTACCCCAGCATCACTGATCTACCTCAGCATTCACTGATCTACCCCAGCATCCATTGATCTACCCCAGTATTCACAGATCTACCCCAGCATTCACTGATCTACCCCAGCATCCACTGGTCTACCCCAGCATCCACTGATCTACCCCAGTATCACTGATCTACCCCAGCATCCACTGATCTACCCCAGCATCCACTGACCTACCCCAGTATTCACTAATCTACCACAGCATCCACTGATCTACCCCATAATCCACTTGTCTATCCCAGCATCCATTGATCTACCCCGGCATCCACTGATCTACCACAGCATCCATTGGTCTACCCCAGTATCCATTGATCTACCCCAGCATCCACTGATCTACCACATCTTCCACTGATCTACTCTACCATCCACTGATCTATCCCAGCATCCACTGACATACCCCAGCATCCACTGATCTACCCCAGCTTCACTGATCTACCCCAGCATCCACTGATCTACACCAGCATTCAATGATCTACCCCAGCATCACCTGATCTACCCCAGCATCCACTGATCTACCCCATCATCCAATGATCTACCCAGCATCCTCTGATCTATCCTACGATTCACTGATCTACCGCAGCATCCACCGATCTACCCCAGCATTCACTAATCTACCACAAAATCCACTGATATACCCCAGCATCCACTGGTCTACCCCATCATTCATTGATATACCCCAGAATCCACTGATCTACCACAGCTTCCACTGATCTATCCCAGCATCACTGATCTACCCCAGCATCCATTGATCTATCCCAGCATCCACTGATCTACCACAGCATCCACTGACCTACCCCAGCATCCACTGATCTACCCCAGCATTCACTGATTGACACCAACATCAGCTGATCTACCCTAACAGCACTGATCTACCCCAGCCTCCTATGATCTACCCCAGCATCCACTGATCTACCCCAGGATCCATTGATCTACCACATCCTCTACTGATCTACCCTAGAATCGCTGATCTTCCCCAGCATTCACTGATCTACCCCAGCATCAACTGATCTACCCCAGCATCCAAAGATTTATCCCAGCATCCAGTGATCTACCCCAGCATTCACTGATCTACACTAGCATCAACTGATCTACCACAGCATCACTGATCTACCCCAGCATCGACTGATCTACCCCAGAATCCACTGATCTACCCTAGCATCTACTGATCTACCCCAGCATCCACTGATCTACCCCAGCATCTACTGACCTTCCGCAGCATTCACTGATCTAACCCAGCATCCACTGATCTATCCCAGCAATCACTGATCTACCCCAGCATCCACTGATCTACCACAGCTTCTACTGATCTACCCTAGAATTGCTGATCTACCCCAGCATCCACTGATCTACCCCAGCATCTACTGACCTTCTGCAGCATTCACTGATCTAACCCAGCATCCACTGATCTATCCCAGCAATCACTGATCTACCCCAGCATCCACTGATCTACCCTAGATCCACTGATCTACCACAGCTTCTACTAATCTACCCTAGAATCGCTAATCTACCCCAGCATTCACTGATGTACCCCAGCATCCACTGATCTTCCGTAGCATCCATTGATCTTCAGCAGTATCCACTGATCTACCCCCAGCATTCACTAATCTACCCTAGCATCTACTGATCTACCCCAGCATCTACTGACCTTCCGCAGCATTCACTGATCTAACCCAGCATCCACTGATCTATCCCAGCAATCACTGATCTACCCCAGCATCCACTGATCTACCACAGCTTCTACTGATCTACCCTAGAATCGCTGATCTACCCCAGCATCCACTGATCTACCCCAGCATCTACTGACCTTCCGCAGCATTCACTGATCTAACCCAGCATCCACTGATCTATCCCAGCAATCACTGATCTACCCCAGCATCCACTGATCTACCCTAGATCCACTGATCTACCACAGCTTCTACTAATCTACCTAGAATCGCTAATCTACCCCAGCATTCACTGATGTACCCCAGCATCCACTGATCTTCCGTAGCATCCATTGATCTTCAGCAGTATCCACTGATCTACCCCAGCATTCACTAATCTACCCCAGCATCCACTGATCTACCCCAGCATCATCTATAGAGGTTCCTCAACGGAGGTTAAATAATCATCATGGGATACAACTTGATTCTCTACATCTTGCAAATGTTTTCCTCCATTATTCAGGACATAATAATTATTAATAATTCCTGATGGAAACACGATTTCTAGAATATGTAAAATTATAAAACCCGAAGGTTTTTCAAAATTCCATACCGGTTCATTTTCGTCAACTTCAACGGTATTTGGAAGCATATTTTATATAAAACTTATAATTAGTAAATTTTGACACTCTTTGTGATTTTATATAAAACTTTTTAAAATATAAAATTTTATAATTGTTTTTTTAAATGTTTTGGTTATTTATTTTCTTATTTTCTTGTTTAATATTTTGGGTTTTTGTCATAGAATGTTATTAGTAAGTATATGCCTATTAAGATGAGATAAAAAAATATTAGAGTTGACGTTCCACGTTAAAAAATATATTTTGAAGTCTAACTAATATATTTTATTGACTCAGTTATTGGGCTATTAAAGATAATTTCCAAAATACTATATACGTAGTATCTTTATTTACTACAAGTACATGTACAAGGTATACAGGCCTAGTTGACATCAATGCCATACTACTATATAGAAAGCCCCTTGTTATGCTGAGCATTTCGGGCAAATTAGGTCCTTGTCCCAGGATGCGACCCACACCAGTCGACTAACTCCCAGGTACCCATTTTACTGATGGGTGACCATAGACAACAGGTGTAAAGAAACACGCCCAATGTTTCTACCCGAGCTGGGAATCGAACGCAGACCCTCGCCGTGTGAAGTTTAGTTTGATATCTTTATTATGACCCCATACCCATCCTGTGGGCGGTAGTCAAAAGATTACAGAGGTACATAATGGGTCCAGGGACTGGACTCCAAAGTTTTGATAGCTGAGCAAGTTACAAAGGTAATGAACTAACAAGCTACAAATGTAATGAAGTCACAAGCTACAAGGTAATGGAACATGTAAGTAAATTTACTT
>WNWK01026971.1:0-26790 GCA_009830355.1 Cherax destructor | reverse complement strand
GTTCAACGACTGTTCAGAATTATCCAGAAACCTTTGCCAAAGTTGATCTGCATGCCTTTTCCACACCATATTTCAAAACCCTTGAACTTGAACCACCTAATTTTTAATCCATAAAACCTCAATAATTTTACCGTGTATTCGCATACACAGCATCGCCAACTTAAAACTTTTGATCATTCTCATTAAGCAGACCATCTTGGAACTTACTAAAAAAATTATCTGCGTGACAATCTAAGTTCGATGCCAAGTTAACTCTAAACTTTCTATTATTCATTAGGGTCTTGCCCGTAGAAGAATGACTCGTGATTATATGAAAAAATTACAGACCTTGATCTTTAAACAAATCAGGGAATGGGTGAGACTTGAACCCATGGCAAGTGAGTCCTAAAACTCACAGGTTAGTTTGTTCCGTGATATACGATGCCCAGTGGCCTGGTGGCAAAAGCTCTCGCTTCACACGGTGAGTGTCCGGGTTCGATTCCCGGCGAGGGTAGAAAACATAAGAACATAAGAAAGGAGGAACACTGCAGCAGGCCTGTTGGCCCATACTAGGCAGGTCCTTCACATTCCATCCCACTAACAGAATATTTGCAAATATTCAATGCTACCCAAGAAATAAGCTTTGATAATTCTATTTACTCATGTGCAATTCCCACTCAAATCCAACCCCTCTCACTCATGAATTTATCCAACCTAAATTTAAAACTACCCAAGGTCCTAGCTTCAACAACCCTACTAGGCAGACTGTTCCACTCATCAACTACCCTATTTCCAAACCAATACTTTCCTATATCCTTTCTAAATCTAAACTTATCTAATTTGAATCCCAAATTAGACGTGTTTCCTTACACCGGTTGTCTATGTTCACCTATCAGTAAAATGGGTACCTGGGTGTTAGTCGACTGGTGTGAGTCGCATCCTGGGACAAAATTGACCTAACTTGCGGGAAATGCTCAGCATAACAAGGGGTTTTCTATATAGTAGTATGTCATTGATGTCAGCTAGGACTTGTACATGTACTTGTAGAAATAAAGATATTATTATTATTTGTTTGCAATCGTGTTATTACGATTTCCTGAGTCCTGATATTTGATGACCCAGCTTGAAATATTTGTGGGTTTTGTAAAGCGTTTATTCACACCGTCTTTTAAACTTCTCATTACCATCTCGACCAGACCACTGGAGAAAAGGTGATAAGGGGCTGGAGGGTAATATGTTTAATACCAGCTTGCTAAAAAACAAAGATTCCAATACCTATGGTACTAAATATTTCGCATCATCTGAAAAAAAATCATTTCAGGCAACTTAAAAAAAAATCGCAACACTTCAACAGCAAGAATAGAAGTCAAAGAGTTTGCTACTAGTCTGCCTAGTAGGGTTATTGAAGCTAGGACCATGATTAGTTTCAAATTTAGGTTGGATAAATTCATGAGTGAGAGGGGTTGGATTTGAGTGGGAATTGCGCATGAAGTGGGTGGAATTATCAAGGCTTATTTCTTGGGCAGCATTGAAAATTGGGTTGAGCAAATATTCTGTTAGTGGGATGGATTGTGAAGGACCTGCCTAGTATGGGCCAACAGGCCTGCTGCAGTGTTCCTCCTTTCTTATGTTCTTATGTTTCATGAACATCAAAAAATCTTGAAAAAGGAATCGACACTAACGAGGAAATATTGTCGACATGACCAGCATAGTCTGTGTGTAGTCGAGACTACGAGTTTTCCTGTGCATGACCCAGACAGTACTGGAGCCAGAGATTTCTGAAACTGTAAAATGTGACAGTTTTTCTTCACTTCAGCAATATCTTGGTAAATTTTAGGCAACCAACCCCATTTCCATGCCTCCTCTTTCATAGCATTAGTGTCATTATATAATAACTGCAAATGCTACAACACTGTACACCTGAGTGCCACGGGATTGCAACCTTGTTTCTGTGCAACATAACATCATCATGGATACTTAAATCTCAGTTGACTGACACTCAGACAATGCTACTTTGTTGCCACGCCTTCCAGATTTAAGATTATGCAATATTGTGTCTAAACCTCACTAGTCACCTTTCTGAAGATTTGAAATGTCCATGAAATCCAAGGACTCCACCAATTTCAGGTACTCGATGGATGTACTTGGCACTAGATCATCATGAACAGGTACTCAGCTTAAGGCTGATTTGTAAATTAAATCATAATCAAACTGAACTACTAATAAAACCAGCGCTGCATCCTGGTGTGGGCGTGGACATGGAGTCGAATATTTTTACTCTTGTCAAACAGAATAACAATAAATTACAATCTCTACTAGTAAAAAAAAAAACTTTCTTCCCTACAAAGAATATCGGATTTGAAAGCGTGAGGTTTAAATCCATGGGAAGCGTAAGTTTCCACTATAATCTACCTTGTCCATAATTACTACCGCATTTACTTTGTCTGTTTCGTAAGATGAAGTCCAGGATCTTTCCTTAATTCATGGAATAACTTAACAAATCTTTGAGGACAATTGTATTGCAAAGGTCTAAACTTTGCTCAGACCTCTGCAAAGATCCTAGACTTCCCCTTACGAAAGCAGACAAAGTTTTAAATGCGATAGTAATTATGGACAAGGTAAATTATAGTGGAAAAATGAACATGTTATCAGAAGACATGCCTCTAAAAACTCTCAGGCCAGTGTGTTGTTCATGGTGGCCTAACAAGATTCATCCAACCACGTACAGGATGACCCCTCATATACAGCACCTATTGTCAGTGTTGCACGTTTTCGTTGGTTGGTGTTCTTGTTGGATGAACAAGTGGATGGCTGGTGTTCTTGTTGGATGAACAAGTGGATGGTTGGTGTTCTTGTTGGATGAACAAGTGGATGGCTGGTGTTCTTGCTGGATGAACAAGTGGATGGCTGGTGTTCTTGCTGGATGAACAAGTGGATGGCTGGTGTTCTTGCTGGATGAACAAGTGGATAGCTGGTGTTCTTGCAGGATGAACAAGTGAATGGTTGGTGTTCTTGCTGGATGAACAAGTGGATGGTTGGTGTTCTTGCTGGATGAACATGGAGATGGTTGGTGTGCTTGTTGGATGAACAAGGGGATGGTTGGTGTGCTTGTTGGATGTCGTTGAAGATCACTAGGACAGCAGACGTCTGCGGTGATTAGTGTTGGTGGGTGTGAATAAGGTCAAGTAGTGGTGGTACTGGTTATGACAGTGGTAGTGGTGGTGGTAGTGGTGGTCCTGGTGTAGGTGGTGGCGTTGGTATAGGTGGTGGTGTTGGTATAGGTGGTGGTGTTGGTATAGGTGGTGGTGCTGGTTACGTGGTGGTGTTAGTATAGGTGGTGTGTTGGTATAGGTGGTGGTGTGGGTATAGGTGGTGATGTTGGAATAGGTGGTGGTGTTGGTATAGGTGGTAGTGCTGGTATACGTGGTGGTGTTAGTATAGGTAGTGGTGTTGGTATATGGACTGATGAAGCCACTGTGTGGCGAAACGTTTCCTCAATAAAGATACCCAAGTGTTGCATATGTGTCTAATTTACCAACTCGTCGGTTCTCTGAACCATTCATTCACATAGTGGGTTTATATATACTCTCAAAGTGAGGTGAAATACTAGTGGTGGTAGTAGTAGTGATATTAGTAGTAGTAGTAGTAGTAATACAATAAGGTAGAACAATCAATATGCACATGAGTAAAAGGTGATAAAAAAAATACTAGGGTAGTATAACAATAGGTTAGACAAATATTTCTGCTGGAGGTTGAAATATCGAAGGCCTGTAGGAGTGTTCCACATCTACGATGTGCTTGTGTTGAATTAGCAGGAGAGACTATGTGATGGTAGGGTTTACTGTTTTCAGGAGGATTCTTGCTAAGACTTCAGAGATGGTGAAGCTGCCTTTGTTTTGTTTAATTGTGTTAGAAACAGAGATAAGTGCTGATTCAAGGCATTTGCGTCTACGGAAATTAGTTTCTTTGATTACTAGTCGGGCGTCTTTGAATTTCATGAGATGATTGTTGTAATTTCGGTGTTGTACGCAGGCGTTGTTCAGGTTATCGTTTCTGCATGCATTAATGTGTTCATTGATGCGTGTTTCGAGGTTCCTTGCTGTTTCTCCTACATAAATTCTGTCGCAGCCTCCACAGGGTATAGTGTAGACCCCTGCGTTGACTGGTTCATGGTGCTTGGATTTAGTCTTGGTTAGATCCTTAATAGAAGTACTGGTATAGGTGGTGGTGCTGGTATACGTGGTGGTGTTAGTATAGGTGGTGGTGTTGGTATAGGTGGTGGTGTTGGTATAGGTGGTGGTGTGGGTATAGGTGGTGATGTTGGAATAGGTGGTGGTGTTGGTATAGGTGGTGGTGCTGGTATACGTGGTGGTGTTAGTATAGGTAGTGGTGTTGGTATAGGTGGTGTTGGTATAGGTGGTGATGTTGGTATAGGTGGTGGTGTTGGTATAGGTGTTGGTGTGGGTATAGGTGGTGATATTGGTATAGGTGGTGGTGTTGGTATAGGTGGTGGTGTTGGTATAGGTGGTGGTGTTGGTATAGGTGGTGGTGTTGGTATAGGTGGTGGTGTTGGTATAGGTGGTGGTGTTGGTATAGGTGTAAATTTTGATATAGGTGGTGGCGTTGGTATAGGTGGTGTTGGTATAGGTGGTGGTGTTGGTATAGGTGGAAATATTGATATAGGTGGTGGCGTTGATATAGGTGGTGGTGTTGGTATAGGTGATTGTGTTGGTATAGATGGTGGTGTTGGTATAGGTGGAAATGTTGGTATAGGTGGTGGCGTTGGTATAGGTAGGTGGTGGTGTTGGTATACGTGGTGGTATAGGTGGTGGTGTTGGTATAGGAGGTGGTGTTGGTATAGGTTGTTGTGTTGGTATAGGGGTGAAGTTGGTATAGGTGATTGTGTTGGTATAGGTGGTGGTGTTGGTATAGGTGGAAATGTTGGTATAGGTGGTGGCGTTGGTATAGGTAGGTGGTGGTGTTGGTAAAGGTAATGGTGTTGGTATACGTGGTGGTATAGGTGGTGGTGTTGGTATAGGAGGTGGTGTTGGTATAGGTTGTGGTGTTGGTATAGGGGTGAAGTTGGTATAGATGGTGGTGTTGGTATAGGTGGTGGCGTTGGTATAGATGGTGGCGTTGGTATAGGTGGTGGTGTGGTGTTGGTATAGGTGGTGGTGTTGGTATAGGTGGTGGTGTGGTGTTGGTATAGGTGGTGGTGTTGGTATAGGTGGTGGTGTTGGTATAGGTGGTGGTGTTGGTATAGGTGGTGGTGTGGTGTTGGTATAGGTGATGTTGATATAGGAGGTGGCGTTGGTATAGGTGGTGGCGTTGGTATAGGTGGTGGTGTTTGTATAGGTGGTGGTGTTGGTATAGGTGGTGGTGTTGGTGTAGGTGGTGGTGTTGGTATAAGTGGTGGTGTTGGTATAGGTGGTGGTGCTAGAATAGGTGGTGGTATTTTTGGTATATGTTGAGGTGTTGGTGTTGTTATAGGTGGTGGTGATGGTATAAGTGGTGGTGGTGTTGGTATAACTGGTGGTATAGGTAGTGGTGTTGGTATTGTTATAGGTGGTGGAGATAGTGCAGGTGGTGGTGGTGACATTGGTATAGGTGGTGGTGATGTTGGTATAGGTGGTGGTGGTGATGTTGGTATAGGTGGTGGTAGTGGTGATGGTGCTTGTATAGGCAGTGGTATTGGTGGTTATGGTATTGGTATTGGTGTTGGTGGTGTTATTTGTAGAGGTATAGGTAGTGTTGGTGGTGGTATTGGTGGCGGTAGAGGTGGTATAAGTGGTGGTAGTGTTGGTGGCATAAGTGATGGTGGCGGTGGTATAGGTGATGGTGATATAGGTGGTTGTGGTATAGGTGGTGGTGATATAGGTAGTGGTGGTATAGGTAGTGGTGGTATAGTTGGTGGTGGTATAGTTAATGGTGGCATAGGTGATGTTGGTGGTATATGTGGTGGTATTGGTAGTGGTGTAAGTGGTAATGTCGTGGGGATTCGGTTGATGGAATTGGAGTAATAATCACAAACATAGGTTGGCTTGGTAACGTATATTAATGGTATAAGGGAGAACGCTCAGAGGCTGTCCTGTTTCCTTCCTATGTCTCGTCTAGAACTGAACTGCCATACCCAGTGCCCAGAGGGCACGGCATTTAAAGAGCTTGTGACGTCATGCTAGGTCACCATTGAGTCACGTAATGGTCAGTGATTCACGTAGGGAGGCGGTGAAACAGTAACGGTTACTGGTATGGATACACAGTAGTACACAGTACTGGCAACCTCAGTACTGTGTAATATTTGGGAATCTTTACTAAGGAGGAAACCTTTAGACATGACTTACATTAGTGGGTACTTCCGCTGTGACTCCGCCTCCTCCTGCTTTAACTCCGCCTCCTCCTGCTTTAACTCCGCCTCCTCCTGCTTTAACTCCGCCTCCTCCTGCTTTAACTCACCTGGCTGCAGTATATAAGTCACTTTCCCCAGCACATGATGTACTTGCTTCAAGACTGATGGACTGAACACATAGATTTCAGCCTGGGGACTGATTACCTCAAACTCCTCCTCTTCTTTCACCGTTCTTCTTTGTATTGGACTGAAGAATCCACTGGCTGGCAAAACGTTTCCTCCTCAATAAAGATTTCCAAATGTTGCACAGGTGTCATATTTTTTCAACTTATCGGTTTACTAAAGCATTTATCACATTGTATTAATAAAGCCACGGGTTGGAAAAATGTCTGCGCAATAAAAATACCCAGATGTTGTACATGTGTCTAATTCATCAGCTCTTGAAGAAGGTCAAGGGAGACGACACCCGCGTCTCCGCCTTCCTTCCTTGTATTACAGAAGCGCCACTAAAACTCTTATTAATTCAGCCACAACTTCGACGCCTTCTGTGCAGCATTTTACTTCCTCATTAAAGTCTAACGCACTGCCAGCCCTTATTATTTTTTTAGCAAAGTTGGATACATCCTCAATATGCTGCTACCTTATTCTATGTGATAGTTACACAGTGGGAACAAAAAATGTCAAGGGTACCCCTGTAGTGGGGTTTTTTCTCATGGATTGGGTAGTAAAACAGACGAGCTTGGTTGGTAACTTACTGTATTGGAGTCAGATATAAAGACAGTGATCTCAGAGCCTAACGCCTGTCAACCTGTTTACTCTCTGCCCGCTCGATGGTAACTGACTCTAGAAGGGCCGAGGGGCGTTCATATTAGAAGACTGACCTTTGACACTGCTTAGGTCATCAAGAATGTAACGGCCAACGGTCACGTGCAAAGCTCGTGACTCAGTAACGGTTATAAGCTACTATGTACTATCACTGAACTACTAATGACAGTGACACCCCTGTCATACTCCATCAAACAAGATGGGTCACATAAGAATAAAATCTCTCAGCCGGAGCCGAGAGACTAATTAGGGCAAAGGATATATGGTCAAGTATTCCATTATAGGTTCATCAGCTACAGAAGCTTCATAGGTTTCATTTCACCAGATCTGGAGTTTCTGTTACTGTATACAATACCAACAATTAGAATAAAGAGGCTCTTGTGCAGCCATTTAGTATCTTTATTGCCTAAACGTTTCTCCTGCTCAGCAGCCTTTTTCCCTAGAAACACAAAGGTGGCAAAAATGGTCTAAACAACAGCAATGGAATGATAGATATGAGGTGATCAGTCCCTCAGCCATGAAGTCAATTTTTGTCAGTTACTCCCAATAAATAAGCAAGTTTAGCTCCATAGCATTGATCAAGGTGACTGAATAAGCTTTCTGAGTTGGCAAAACATCTGCTAGGGAATTGCCATCTCTCAGGATGGCCTCTTCATAACACCTTCCTTGAAGGTGAGTACCATAACTCCTTTAAATGAGTCGCTATAAATGGACCCCTTTTCTAGAGGTGCAAAAATTCCAAAGACAATTACCAGATCTATCTATATTTGGTATGTAAAGTCATTTATATCATGTCCAATGTCTCCCTTTAAATGTGTCCCTTTTTCTTGTAGATTCGCCGGTACTGCCGACCCGGGTCTTCTCCAGATGGTGACCCGGCGACAAAATGTGTCCCTTTAAATGTGGCCCTTTAAACGGACCCGTTTTCTACAGATGCGGAAACTCCAAAGATAATTGCCAGTGATATCTATATTTGGTATGTAAAGTTATTTATATCATAGCATAGTCTGACCGTTTTTTTGTTAATTGCCATGTCACGTTTGTTAGGCTACTATTACAGTATAAGTGCTTGTGGGTTGGCTGTTTAATATTCAATCTTACTGGCTATGGGTATTAGTATGCTTGGGGGCACTTCCTGCCTTCCTGCTTGCTGCCTCCAGCCTCTCTGTCTCACTCCACGAAAGGTGTTTTCTGTGATCATATTTACCTGAACTTCCACTTTTCTGCAAAATTGCGAGCTCCTGATGTGTTGATTGCAACACGAAATGCCTGGACCTATCATTCAACTTACCTGTGGTTGTTTTGTATATATATATATATATATATATTATATATATATATATATATATATATATATATATATATATATATATATATATATATATACCCTCATCCTCAGAGAAGACAATAAACGTACCTCAGGAAAACTCAAGGTTCTCACCGGAAATTTTTGAATATTTTCTTCTACCACCCCTATATTATATATAGGTGGTGGACCACAGGCCCACGCAATCCTAGGATTGTGTGGTTCTGTGGGTTAGAGCGTCACGTGGTTTTCGCTCACCATGTGGTGGGCCTAAACAACACAAACACACACACACACACACACACACACACACACACACACACACACACACACACACACACACACACACACACACACATAAACACACACACATACACACATACACACATACACACACACACACACACACACACAATATATATATATATATATATATATATATATATATATATATATATATATATATATATATATATATATATATATATATATATATATATATATATGTATATATATATATATGTATATATATATATATATATATGGGGTCCACCTCTGGTGCAAATTGTGGGACCCATAACCTTGGAGAAGTAGATAAAAAGGCTTCAAGGAAGAATATTTGGATTTCTTCCTGAAGCCATTTGAATATTCCACTTCCCCTACCACCCCATCTCTTCATTCTTTTTTTTAAACCAATAGGTATATTTTATTACATAATATTGTACAAAGGATTTAAGAGATACATTGATGATATAGTGATGGTGTGAGAGACACATGTCTAGTACATATTGTTACGTGTTTGTCACTGATTATAATGCGAAAATCTCATCCAGCTCCTCAGAGCTGGGGCGCGTGCCCAAAATACAGCAGGCATTACCCCTCTGAACAGCAGCGCTGAGTCGCTGGAACAGAAAACTAGCTGCCCTGGGATCCCTAGTTACCCTGTTGAGTCTTTTGCCCAGCTCCTTGAGGAACTTAGATGCATTCTTTTCCCATGAGCCAAGAGTCTCCGAGCCTATACCTGGAAATTACCTGGAGAGAGTTCCAGGGGTCAACGCCCCCGCGGCCCGGTCTGTGATCAGGCCTCATGGTGGATCAGGGCCTGATCAACCAGGCTGTTACTGCTGACCGCACGAAGTCCAACTTACGAACCACAGCCTGGCTGGTCAAGTACCGACTTTAGGTGCCTGTCCAGTGCCTACTTGAAGACAGCCAGGAGTCTATTCGTAATCCCCCTTATGTATGCTGGGAGGCAGCTGAACAGTCTTGGGCCCCTGACACTTATTGTGTTGTCTCTCAACGTGCTAGTGGCACCCCTGCTCTTCATTGGGGGTATGTTACATCGCCTGCCGAGTCTTTTGCTTTCATAGGGTGTGGTTTTCGTGTGCAAGTTTGGTACTAATCGCTCTAGGATTTTACACGTGTATATAATAATGTATCTCTCCCGCCTGCATTCTAGAGAGTACAGGTTTAGGAACTTCAAGCGTTCCCAGTAATTGAGGTGGTTTATCGCAGTTATGCGTGCCGTGAAGGTTCTCTGTACATTTTCTAGGTCATCAATTTCACCTGCTTTGAAAGGTGCAGTTAGTGTGCAGCAATATTCCAGCCTAGATAGAACAAGCGACTTTAAGATTGTCATCATGGGCTTGGCATCCCTGGTTTTGAAGGTTCTCATTATCCATCCTGTCATTTTTCTTGCAGATGCGATTGCTACAGTGTTATGGTCCTTGAAGGTGAGATCATCTGACATGATCACTCCCAGGTCTTTTACATTAGTTTTTCGCTTTATTGTGTGGTTGGAATTTGTTTAATACTCTGTTATAGTTTTAATTTCCACACGTTTTCCATATCGGAGTAATTGAAATTTCTCTTCATTGAACTTCATATTGTTTTCTGCAGCCCATTTAAATATTTGGTTGATGTCTGCTTGGAGTCTTGCAGTGTCTTCAACGGTGGACACTGTCATACAGATTCGGGTGTCATCTGCAAAGGAAGACACGGCACTGTGGCTTATATCCCTGTCTATGTCCGATATGAGGATGAGCAACAAGATGGGAGCGAGTACTGTGCCTTGTGGAACAGAGTTTTTCACCGTAGCCGCTTCAGACTTTACTCTGTTGACTACTACTCTTTGTGTTCTATTTGTTAGGAAATTATAGATCCATCTACCAACTTTTCCTGTTATTCCTTTATCACACATTTTGTGTGCTATTACACCATGGTCACACTTGTCAAAGGCTTTTGCAAAGTCTGTGTATATAACATCTACATTCTGTTTGTCTTCTAGAGCATCCAGGACCTTGTCGTAGTGGTCCAGTAGTTGGGACAGACAGGAGCGACCTGCTCTAAATCCATGCTGCCCTGGGTTGTGTAATTGATGAGTATCTAGATGAGTGGCGATCTTGCTTCTTAGAACCCTTTCAAAGATTTTTATGATATGGGACGTTAGCGCTATTGGTCTGTAGTTCTTTGCTATTGCTTTACTGTCCCTTTTGTTGAGTGGGGCTATATCTGTTGTTTTTAGTAACTGCGGGACGACCCCAGTGTCCATGCTCCCTCTCCATAGGATGTTAAAAGCACGTGATTGGGGCTTAAGATAAGATAAGATAAGATTTCTTCGGATTTTTAACCCCAGAGAGTTAGCCACCCAGTATAACTCAAGAAAGTCAGTGCTTCATCGAGGACTGTCTGTCTTATTTCCATTGGGGTCCTTAATCTTGTCCCCCAGGATGCGACCAACACCAGTCGACTAACACCCAGGTACCTATTTGCTGCTAGGTGAACATGACAACAGGTGTAAGGAAACACGTCAAAATGTTTCCACCCGCCTGGAATCGAACCCGGGCCCTCCGTGTGTGAAGCGAGAGCTCTAGCCACCAGACCACCGGGCCACTTGCAGTTCTTGATGAACACTGAGTTCCATGAGTCTGGGCCTGGGGCGGAGTACATGGGCATGTAATTTATCGCCTTTTTGATGTCATTTAGCGTCAGGATAACGTCAGATAGGTTTGCGTCTATCAAGTTCTGTGGCACTCTCATTAAGAATTCATTTAGGTCTTCGACTTTCAGTCTGGTTAGCGGCTCGCTAAAAACTGAGTCATACTGGTACTTTAGTAACTCCCTCATTTTCTTGCTGTCATCTGTGTAGGACCCATCCCGTTTAAGTAGGGGCCCAATACTGGATGTTGTTCTCAACTTTGATTTGGCATAAGAAAATAAATACTTTGGGTTTCTTTCAATTTCATTTATGGCTTTTAGTTCTTCCCACGTTTCTTGATTCCTGTAAGATTCTTTTAGTTTTAGTTCAGTGTTTGCTATTTCTCTGACCAGTGTCTCCCTACGTATTTCAGATATATTGGTCTCTTGTAGCCACTCTGTTATTCTTTGCCTTCGCCTGTATAGGGAGCGCCTTTCTCTTTCTAGTTTACATCTTCTCCTCCTTTTCCTTAAGGGAATTTGCCTTGAGCCAACCTCAAGTGCCACAGAGTTAATTTGTTCTAGACATAGGTTAGGATCCGTGATGCTTTGGCTATCTTCCCAGTTTATATCATTGTAACCACGAACGAGTGGTATTGATCAATAGTACACTGCACTAGTAGGGTCGAACCCATGATGCTTTGGCCCGCATCATGGGTTCGACCTGACTAGTGCAGCGTAGTTATTGATATATATATATATATATATATATATATATATATATATATATATATATATATATATATATATATATATATATATATATATATATATATATATTTCTTTTTATTAACACATCGGCCGATTCCCACCAAGGCAGGGTGGCCCGAAAAAGAAAAACTTTCATCATCATTCACTCCATCACTGTCTTGTCAGAGGGGTGCTTTACACTACAGTTATAAAACTGCAACATTAACACCCCTCCTTCAGAGTGCAGACACTGTACTTCCCATCTCCAGGACTCAAGTCCGGCCTGCCGGTTTCCCTGAATCCCTTCATAAATGTTACTTTGCTCACACTCCAACAGCACGTCAAGTATTAAAAACCATTTGTTTCCATTCACTCATATCAAATACGCTCACACATGCTTGCTTGAAGTCCAAGCCCCTCGCACACAAAACCTCCTTTACCCCCTCCCTCCAACCTTTCCTAGGCCGACCCCTACCTCGCCTTCCCTCCACTTCATATTTATACACTCTCGAAGTCATTCTGTCTCGTTCCATTCTCTCTACATGTCTGAACCACCTCAACCCCTTCTCAGCTCTCTGGATAATAGTTTTGGTAATCCCGCACCTCCTCCTAATTTCCAAACTCCGAATTCTCTGCATTATATTCACACCACACATTGACCTCAGACATGACATCTCCACTGCCTCCAGCCTTCTCCTCGTTGCAACATTCATCACCCATGATTCACACCCATATAAGTGTGTTGGTATAACTATACTCTCATACATTTTCCTCTTTACTTCCATGGACAAAGTTCTTTGTCTCCACAGACTCCGAAGTGCTCCACTCACCCTTTTTCCCTCATCAATTCTATGATTCACCTCATCCTTCATAGACCCATCTGTTGACATGTCCACTCCCAAATATCTGAATACATTCATCTCTTCCATACTCTCTCCCTCCAATCTGATATCCAATCTTTCGTCACCTAATCTTTTTATTATCCTCATCACCTTACTCTTTCCTATATTCACTTTCAATTTTCTTCTTTTACACACCCTACCAAATTCATCCACCAAACTCTGCAACTTCTCTTCAGAATCTCCCAAAAGCACAGTGTCATCAGCAAAAAGCAACTGTGACAACTCCCACTTTGTATTTGCTTCTTTATCTTTTAACCCCACACCTCTTGCCAAGACCCTCGCATTCACTTCTCTTACAACCCCATCTATAAATATATTGAAGAACCACGGTGACATCACACATCCTTGTCTAAGGCCCACTTTTACTGGGAAATAGTCCCTCTCCCTCCTACACACTCTAATCTGAGTCTCACTATCCTCATAAAAACTCTTCACTGCTTTCAGTAACCTTCCTCCTATTCCATACACCTGCAACATCTGCCACATTGCCCCCCTATCCACCCTATCATACACCTTTTCCAAATCCATAAATGCCACAAAAACCTCTTTACCCTTATCCAAATACTGTTCACCTATATGTTTCATTGTAAACACTTGGTCTACACACCCCCTACCTTTCCTAAAGACCCCTTGTTCATCTGTTATCCTGCTTTCTGTCTTACTCTTAATTCTTTCAATAATAACTCTACCATACACTTTACCAGGTACACTCAACAGACTTATTCCCCTATAATTTTTGCACTCTCTTTTGTCCCCTTTGCCTTTATACAAAGGAACAATACACGCTCTCTGCCAATCCCTAGGTACCTACCCTCTTCCATACATTTATTAAATAATAGCAGTAACCACTCCAAAACTATATCCCCACCTGCTTTTAACATTTCTATCTTTATCCCATCAATCCCAGCTGCCTTACCCCCTTTCATTCTACCCACTGCCTCACAAACTTCCCCCACACTCACAACTGGCTCTTCCACACTCCTACAAGATGTTATTCCTCCTTGCCCTATACACGAAATCACAGCTTCCCTGTCTTCATCAACATTTAACAATTCCTCAAAATATTCCCTCCATCTTCCCGATACCTCTAACTCTCCATTTAATAACTCTCCTCTCAACTTCCTCAACTTACTAATCTCACTCCAAAACATTTTCTTATTTTCAACAAAATTTGCTGATAACATCTCACCCACTCTCTCATTTGCTCTCTTTTTACATTGCTTCACCACTCTTTTAACCTCTCTTTTTCTCTCCATATACTCTTCCCTCCTTGCATCACTTCTACTTTGTAAAAACCTCTCATATGCTAACTTTTTCTCCCTTACTACTCTCTTTACATCATCATTCCACCAATCGCTCCGCTTCCCTCCCGCACCCACTCGCCTGTAACCACAAACTTCTGCTGAACACTCTAACACTACATTTTTAAATCTACCCCATACATCTTCGACCCCATTGCCTACACTCTCACTAGCCCATCTCTCCTCCAATAGTTGTTTATATCTTACCCTAACTGCCTCCTCTTTTAGTTTATAAACCTTCACCTCTCTCTTACTTATTGCTTCTATTTTCCTTGTATCCCATCTACCTTTTACTCCCACTGTAGCTATAACTAAAAAGAGATCTGATATATCTGTGGCCCCTCTATAAACATGTACATCCTGAAGTCTACTCAACAGTCTTTTATCTACCAATATGCAGTCCAACAAACTAATGTCATTACGCCCTACATCATATCTTGTATACTTATCTATCCTCTTTTTCTTAAAATATGTATTACCTATAACTAAACCCCCTTTCTATACAAAGTTCAATCAAAGGGCTCCCATTATCATTTACACCTAGCACCCCAAACTTACCTACCACACCCTCTCTACATTTTTCTTCTACTTTAGCATTTAGGTCCCCTACAACAATTACTCTCTCACTTGGTTCAAAAGTTCCTATACATTCGCTTAACATCTCCCAAAATCTCTCTCTCTCCTCTACACTCCTCTCTTCTCCAGGTGCATTCACGCTTATTATGACCCACGTTTCGCATCCGACCCTTATTTTAATCCACATAATCCTTGAATTTACACATTTATATTCCCTCTTCTCCTTCCATAACTGATCCTTCAACATTATTGCTACCCCTTCCTTAGCTCTAACTCTCTCACATACTCCTGACTTAATCTCATTTATTTATCCCCATTGAAACTCGCCTACCCCTTCAGCTTTGTTTCGCTTAGGGCCAGAACATCCAACTTCTTTTCATATATATATATATATATATATATATATATATATATATATATATATATATATATATATATATATATATATATATATATATATATATATTTATTTATTTATTTATATACATATATAACACAACTGGTAATGGTAACAGTGACACTAGATGCAGTTCAGTGGTAGTGGTGGCACTGGGTGTGGTGACACCACATGTGGTCCTCCATTAATAAAAACACATCAAATATTCCACAATTAGGGTTAATGAAATACCATCACTGAGAGACACACAAGACCTCACTTACTCAACCTCGACAATAAATAAACAACAACTACTATTTAACATCTTTTCTTAAAAAATAAAAGCAAAAACAATAGCAATTAACCGCAGCCTAAAACAAGACAAAAAGACAATGAGCTTAGAGGAGAGATATTAGAGTAACTGGTATCGTGTTGTGCCCCGGGGGAGTTGCCATTGATGCCCGGGAAGCTCAGTTGCCGTGGGCACTATTGGACAGTCAGTGTGTGTGCTGCTGTCTCAGCTCTGGCACCCACCACACACGGTAAGCACTGCCCCCCCCCCACCTCCTGACACTGACATAAGTCACCCCCCTCCCTCTCCTCCCCTCCCTCACCTGCCTGACACCTGCCGTGCTGCTGCTACCACATGATTGGATTATTGTCTCTGTTGATGACTGGTCTTCAGTGTGTTTCTCACGTGGTGTGTGGGAGGGAGTGTTGGAGCTATGTTGGTGCCATGTTGGTGAGTGTTGGAGCTATGTTGGTGAGTGCTGAAGCCGTGTTGTGAGAGTTGGAGTCATGCTGACGAATGTAGAAGTCATGTTGACGAGTGTTGGAGTCATGTTGGTGAGAGTTGGAGCCATGTTGGCGTGTGTCGGAACCATACTGACCAACGACAGAGCTTATTTGCATGTTAGAGCTTTGTTGGCGAGAGTTGGATCTATGTTGGCGTGTGTTGGAGTTATGTTGGCAAATGTTGGCGAGTGTTGGAGCTATGTTGGCGAGTGTTGGAGCTATGTTGGCGAGTGTTGGAGCCATGTTGACGAGTGTTTGATTCGTGTTAACTAATGTTTGATTCGTGTTAACTAATGTTTAATTCGTGTTAACTAATGTTTAATTCGTGTTAACTAATGTTTGATTCGTGTTAATTAAATTTTTTTTCCGTTTTTGCATATTTCTTTCAGAGTCTGAAACAATACGTCAGAGAGACTCGTGTCATTATCTTTTTAATTCATAAATAATCCAGACTTTAGAAAGGAAACTTGAAACGACGTTTCGGTCTTGGACCATTATCTTGATAATGGTCTGTGATGAACCGAAACGTCGTTTAAAGTTTTTCAAGAGTAGTGTTAACTAGTTTAAGAGTAGTGTTAATTAGTGTATTAGTGTATCGTTTGATCTATGTTAATTAGTGCCTCAGTCAAGTTAACTACTTTGTGAGCCGTATTAACTAGTGTAATTCTCCTGTTAACTAGTGTGTTTGTCGTGTTATTGTAGTACTCCTGTTAGCTAGTGCATTTGTCGTGTTAACTAGTGTAATATTCGTGTTAACTAGTGTACTTGTCGTGTTAACTAGTGTATTTGTCGTGTTAACTAGTGTAATATTCTTGTTAACTAGTGTATTTGTCGTGTTACTTAGTGTAATATTCTTGTTAACTAGTGTATTTATTGTGTTAATTAGTGTAATATTCGTGTTAACTAGTGTATCTGTCGTGTTAACTACTGTGTTTGTCGTGTTAACTCGTGTATTTGTCGCGTTATCTAGTTTATTAGTGGTGTTAACTAGTGTTTGAGTCGTGGTAAATAGTCTATTATTTTACCCTAGTTAACAAGTATTTGAGGCATATTAACTAATGTATTAGTATTATTAATTAGTGTTTGAATTGTGTTAACTAGTGTTTGAGCCGTGTTAACTAGTGTTTCAGTCGTGTTAACTTGGGTTTGAATCATGTTAACTAGAGTTACAATCGGTATACTAGCATTGTAACGTTGTTAACTGGTGTTAAAATCGTGATGATTGTTATGTAATAACGTGGTGATATGAACTAGCGCTAGAGCGTGTTAACAAACACTGAATTAATGTTTATATTTTATATTCGTGTTAAACAGTGTTGAATACGTGTTAAATTGTGTTAGACTTGATCCGTGTACCCACGTGTAGGTGAGGACAGATTAGTGAGTTCACACACACACATACACACCAGCGAAGAGGCGGGCCAGGAGCTGTAAATAGACCATTGCAACCACAAATAGGTGAGTAAACACACACGCGGAGTGGGACAAGACGTATCTAAACGACAGAAGGCAGATAGTAACATTAAGGGATGCAACATCAGAATGGGAGTAAAGATTGGGGGTTCCTCAAGAATCAGTGTTAGGACCACTACTGTTCCTGATATATGTGAATGACCTACCAGAGTTGGCTGAGTCCTGTGTGTCACTGTTTGATGATAATATAAAAGTAATAAGACTGAGATCAGGAGAGGACAGTGATAAACTCCAGAGAGGCCTCAAGAGACTGCAAATGTGGGCAAATTCCTAGGCATGCTAGTGGCCTTTCCTAGGCATGCTAGTGGCCTTCTTTGTAATTAATATTTTATAACATGTAAACCACACATTGTAAACTTTACAAGGAAATAAACATTGTTTATTTTCAAAGAAGTGGCTACTCTACCAAGGAAATGCACGGTCATGCGTTTTAGAGAGAGAGAGAGAGAGAGAGAGAGAGAGAGAGAGAGAGAGAGAGGAGAGAGAGAGAGAGAGAGAGAGAGAGAGAGAGAGAGCAAATCGGACACAGAGTACAGCATGGGAGGGAGGGAGTGAAAAGAACCTGGGGACGAATATAATACCAAGCATATTGCCGGAACTGTACATTTACTATATAACGGCTAAGACATGTGCAATACTGGCTAACCTCAGAATAGTATTCAGAAACTTGAATGAAGAATCCTTCAGAACGTTATACACGACACGTGTTAAACCAATCATTGAGTACGCGGCCCCAGAATGGAGCCCACGCCTGGTCAAGCACGTAATAAAACTGGAAAAGGTCCAAAGGTTTGCAATCTAGTTAGTACAAGAACTGAGATGAATACGCTGTGAGAAAGGTTAAAGGAACTGAACTTGACGACCTTAGAGGAGAGAAGGACAAGGGAGGAGACATGATTACTACATATGAAATCGTAATAGGAACTGATAGATCTGATAGAGACAAACTGTTTGAATTAGGAGGACCAGGATGAAGGACACAGGCGGAAGCTGAAGATGAACCACAGGGATGTCAGGAAGTATTTCTTTGATCTCAAGGTGGTTAAAGGTGGGGCCAGGAGCTAAGTCTCAACCCCTGCAACCACAATTAGGTGAGTACAAGCACACACACACACACACTCTCACGCAAGGAGAGGTACTATAAAGAAACCAGCGAAGAGGCGTTGGCCAGGAGCTGTGACGTGACCCCTGCAACCACACATAGGTAAGCATATAGGTGAGTACAGGTTTGTAGAAGCCTGGAACCTGACATAAGGAAGGCAGCAAGTGCTACAGCCACTACAAACATTAAGGTGTCTGGTGATACACTAGACACTGAGGGGAGGATACAAGACACTTACCTGTGCTTCCGAAGCTACGATCATAACACCAGAAATAACTCACATCAGATATATACTAAGTCGTCATACTGATGATACATACGTTATTACCTAGCATACGATATGAACACGAGAACACGCATACAAACATTCACCACTCACGTATATAATACGTATACAAGCACGCACTATACATACACTATACACACACAGCACTATACATACACTATATACACACACGCACTATACATACACTATATACACACACGCACTATACATACACTATATACACGCACTATACATACACTATATATACACACGCACTATACATACACTATATATACACACGCACTATACATACACTATATACACACGCACTATACATACACTATATACACACGCACTATACATACACTATATATACACACGCACTATACATACACTGTACACATACGCACTGTACATACACTATACATACACTATACACACACAGCACTATACATACACTATACACACACAGCACTATACATTATACACGCGCACTATACATTATACATACACTATACACACACAGCACTATACATACACTATACACACAGAGCACTATACATACACTATACACACACGCACTATACATACACTATACACAAAGGTGATAAACACAGGCAACACGCACGCAAGCATAAACTACATACACAAACACAAACGACATACACACCGGACACTACATACACGTAGAAAATATACACTCAAACGTACACTACCTACACAAGTGTACACTAAATGAACAAGTGTACACGACATGTACACTATATACACAAATAAAGATAACATACAAACGGATTAACACACACAAACACAGACAACACAAAAGCAAGAATAACTTACACACAAACAGAAACAAGCACACACAACATACACAAACGGATACTACACACACAAAATAAATAGAATACACACAGACAGACATTACACACACAGACAACATATACACAAACACAGACAACACACACAGTCATATCCGCTAATTACCTCTGCTCTTGACACAATCTTAATTAATTAAAACATCCGGTGGTTTGTGTTGTTAGTGGAGCAATCAAAAGTGGGGAAGTGGGGCCTCCTGATTGGTGGAAATATGTCATGTGACGTGTATCGGCACCTATTCATTGGTGGATCCTAAGTGTTGTCGATTCAGCTCGTGCTGATTGGTAGCCTTGGTCACGTGATGCGTCCTAATGCTTTCTCATTGGTTGAATCTTGTCTCTTGGTCAAAGCCGCCTCTGTGATTAGTTGATTTGGTCACTTGGGAAAGGGAAAGAACACGCTGATTTGTGAATAAAATAGCGTGCATCAGCAGAGTGAATGTAGCAGTGAATGAGTGAGAGGGATCGTTAGTGAGAGGGATGATGGTGAGAGGGATGATGAGTGGGAGTGACCCAGACGGTACAGAGACGTGGTAATTGTTGAATTGAAGCTTTGTGTTCACACACACACACACACACACACACACACACACACACGGCCATACCACGTTAAACGCACCGCTTCTCGTCCGATCAGCGAAGTTTAGCAACGTTGGGTTTGGTTAGTACTTGGATGGGTGACCACCTGGGAACACCATAAATCGTTTACACGCCCCAATGGCATGGTGGCTAAAGCTCTCGCTTCACGCACGGAGGGCTCGGGTTCAATTCCCGGCGGGGCCGAAACATTTCGAAGTGTTTCCTTACACACACACACACACACACACACACATATATACAACAGGCCTAGTGTCTAATCGACATGTGCCTAGGACAAAATGGTAACTAACATACACGCACACACGCACACACACACACATACACACACACACATACACACACGCGCACACACGCGCACACACGCACACACACGGACACACACACACGCACACACGCACACGCACACACACACACACACACACACACGGACACACACACGCGCACACACGCGCACACACACACACGGACACACACACGCACACACGGACACACACACACGCACACACACACACACACACACACGGACACACACGCACGCACACACACACACACGCACACACGATAAAGCTCATGGCGCAGGGAGAGTGACCCAGTAGCGGCCAGTGAAGAGGCGGGGCCAGGAGCTATGACTCGACCCCTGCAACCACAACTAGGTGAGTACAACTAGGTGAGTACACGCACGCACACACACACACACACACACACACACGGACACACACACAGAGCTGGAACAGATTCAGGCCCGCATTGAGCCAATAAAACATTTAAATTACTGGGAACGCCTTAAAGTCCTAAATTTGTACTCATTGGAGCAGAGGAGATAGAAAGAGATGCATTATAATAATACCTGGAAAGTACTCGAGGCCCTGGTCCTAAGTTTGCACACTGCCATAATATACTAGAGTGAGAGGTATGCGAGGACGTGCAAAATAAACCCAATGAAAAGAAGGGTGAGGTGGGCACAATAAGGGAACACTGTATCAACATCCGTGGCCTGAGCTTATTCAACATCTTACCAGAAGATATCAGAAACAAGGCTGGAACAAGTGTAGAAGTCTTCAGGAGGAAACTTGACAAGTATCTTCACCAGGTGCCAGATCAACCAGGCTGTAATGGATGTGTGTACCAGCAGGCCACCAGTAGCAGCAACCTGGTTAACCAGTGTGTGGGAAACTTACTAGCCAAGTCTACCTTTCGACACAATAAACCGAAATATACTTAGCTTCTGTGTTGACTCAGACGTCTTGCAGCCGCGGTTCAAGGAGTCTCTTTTGAATGAGTTAAGTTCCCACCCCTGAGCTGTCGAGTAGTGATTACCGTATTAAAATTTGCCCCGAAGGAGCGTATATATCCAGCATTTCACAACTGATTGTAAATGAAATGCGCCTTGGTACTCACTGGTGTTGAGCGGATCGTCCCCGTGTCAGGGGAACTATTGGTAAACCCAATCAAATCCCATATCTACCTATTAGTTGCAGCTAACATAAGACGGTGTGCATTTGACTGGACTTACCTGGGTATTGTAACTGACCTAATTTCCCTTAGCTTGTTATAGGGGAGCTTTAATGACCCTGATATGTTGTCTTGAGTAGGCTGCTACAGATGGTAGTTATATTCCTAACTCGTAATGCATCAAAGTTACTTTGACATCATTCGTTATTCTTGGTAAAGAAATATTGTGTCCCTTTGTTTATGCCTGAGTGCACGCCGCGAAACACACTTTAACACACACTTTATCGTGATTTATACGCGGATCACAACACTTGTGTTTGTTGACACTAGTTAAATTTCCTAGTGAACATTGATAGTATTTCAGAGTTTACCGCACTAGTTCACTATTGTCTTTGTTCTCGACGGGAGATTTTGTGATGTATGTATGCACAGAGTCCTGAAGTCAATCTGGCCTGCCGCTCTGCGGGCACCCTCCAGTTCCTCGTACCCACAAAGGGAATGCTGATCTCAGCTTTATAGAAATTCCTGCTAGACAGTGCAACAAAGATTAACACAAGAGGGCTGTTTCCTTGTTGTTTAGCCATGGGTTCATAGTTATAATGCCCCTGACTTGTAGACTAAGTAGACAGCAGGTTTTCTTGTAATATTCCTGCAATGGGGAAAGAGCAAATACTCAAGGTTTAACCCTCGTCGCTAAGTTGCTCAGAAATTCTAGCAAGGAGCGAGAGACATGCATGGTGATGCCTGGTACATATGTCTTTAATAATGTGTTGTGGGAACAAGGAAATGGAGTCCATTAGACCCTTTCTGAGAGGACTAAGCCCCTCAGACAGCTAAGAGCTACACCCCCATTTACTGGAGAATTTTCTCCACAACCTGGCAAGCACCAGACAAGCCTGGCTAAAGGTCGGGCTCCGGAAATAGAAAAAAACTCTCGAAACTCATCTAAGGTATATATCATCAAAGGTGGGGTAGCAGGGACTAAGTTTGGAAGTACTGAGTATGTGTATGACAGCTGGAACCCACAAGAGGAAGACAAGAATACCCGAGATTCCTTACTCCTCTCTCTCTCTCTCTCTCTCTCTCTCTCTCTCTCTCTCTCTCTCTCCTTTTTTTTTTACACAGGGTTTGACAAGGTTAGGTTAAGGATCCCTAACTTTATTGACAAACTATTGACAAGTTAAGGATTCCTAACTTTATTGACAAACTATTGACAAGTTAAGGATTCCTAACTATTGACAAGCTAAGAGCTGATACCTACATCCCCTCATTTGAAAGCCTTTTAATTATTATGAAACGTACAAGTAGAGAACAGGATGAAGTTGGAGCCATCTGTGGGCCAGCATTTTCATTTGATCAACTGACTTTATCTCGTTGATATCATGATGCTGTACGAACGTGTTCCAGACTCGAATCATCCTGGGGATAAATGATCTCAGATGAAGTGATGTTCTGGAGAAGGTTACAGCCAGAGTGAAGTTTGCTTCTCGTTGTCCTGGAAGTGGAGCCAAGTGTGGTACTTTGACAATGTTGGCCTTGTACATAACAGTAAGGCCACCCACATCCCTCCTGTGTTGAAGGCTCTGCTGAAATGACAGATCTATCCAGGATGGGTCCAGGCGAGAGATGAGACGTCTTGCTCTGTTCTCTACTCTGTCAAGCAGTCACAGATGAGATGGGAGGCAGGCAAACCAAGAAAGTGGAGCATACTCAAGGTTTGAGCATACTTGTGCCTCATGCAGAATCTTGCAATCCTTACCGTCGAGCAAATGCGAGATACATCGAAGTTCTGTAAGCTTCCTGGCTGCCGTGTTTGCAAGATTTACAGTGTGGTTCTTCATGGTCAGTTTGGAGTCAAATTTCACCCCAAGGATATCAACTGCTTCCCCGGGTACAAATACTCTCCCATTCATACTTACTACTACTCCGGCATTTATGGTGCCTAGAGACCATCATCATTTTGTATTTTCTCAGGTGCAAATGTTACCTGCCATTGGTTTCCCCAAGCTGATATAGCTCTTAGCTGGTGATTGATGTAGCTTAGAGCAACTGGCATTTCTTCTCTTGGATATGTAAATGTCAGAGTACAGTCGTCTGCATATGCATGGGAGTCTGGGATGAGATGAAGGTCATTGAAGTAGACATTCCATAACAATGACCCAAGTACACTTCCCTGTAGAACACTTACCCCAATAGGATGTCTTACTGATTCTGTTCCACTGAGATCTACCTTTAGAGATCTACCATGAAGGTAATCACTGAGGAGACATAGTATAGAGCCTGTAATTCCCAGTGCTTGCAGTTTTGCCAAGAGGCCCTGGTGCCACACTCGGTCGAAAGCACCAGCAATGTCCAGTGCTACCACACAGCTGACTTTGGATTCATCCAGTGAATGGTGCCATTTAGTGGAGAGGTTTAACAACAGATCAGCAGCAGAGTAACCGCCATATTGACGGTCACAAAGTAGTGAGTGGTAGTCAAAAAACTGTCATTTGTCTTGAGATTATTGTCTCAAGGATCTTGCCAGTGATTAGTAAGTTTATTCAGGTATACACAAATACAGTTACATAGATTACCATACATAGCAGCATATGTGTAGAGAACCCAGGATAACCCAAGTGATTAACAGGAGTGACACTGGTCTGTAGTTGCTGATTTCTGCTCTGCTCTTCTTTTTGTGAACAGGGACTACATTTACCTCTTTCCACAGAGAAGACCATTTACACTGTACTAGGCAGTGCTGAAAGATGCGAGTTAGAGATGCTGCTAGCTGGTCTGCACATCTTCTCAGTAATCTTGGACTCTCCTTATCTGGGCCCACAGCCTAAGAAGAAGATGAACCTCCTCCTGCCTTACTGTCACCACTGACAGCTTTGACACAGTTCTAGCAGCTAGCCAAGGAGGGTCCCTTGCTGGCTCAGGAACTTGCATTTTGGTAGCAAAGTGTTCGGCAAAGAGGTCCACTTTCTCTTGACTACTAGTAGAGGTGGTCCCATCCTGTCGATTTAGGGGTGGAATGAGTTCATTTTTTTTTTTTTACACAGGGTTTGACAAGGTTAGGTTAAGGATCCCTAGCTTTATTGACAAGCTATTTACAAATTAAGGATTCCTAACTTTATTGACAAGCTAAGAGCTGTTACCTACATCAGCTCATTTGAAAGCATTTTTATTCTTATGAAACATACAAGTAGGGAACAGGATGAAGTTGGAGCCATCTGTGGGTCAGCATTTTCATTTGATCAACTGACTTTATCTCGTTGATATCATTATGCTGTACGAATGTGTTCCAGACTCGAGTCATCCTGGGGATAAATGATCTCAGATGAGGTGATGTTCTGGAGAAGGGTACAGCTCTCTCTCGTTCTCTCTCTCTTTCTCCCTCTTTCTTTCTGTCCCTCTCTGTCTGTCTGTCTTTCTCTCTCGTTCTCTCTCTTTCTCTCCCTCTGTCTATTTTTCTGTCTGTCTGTCTGTCTGTCTGTCTCTCTCTCTCTCTCTCTCTCTCTCTCTCTCTCTCTCTCTCTCTCTCTCTCTCTCTCTCTCTCTCTCTCTCTCTCTTTCAATCCTTCAAACATTCACTCTCACACCCACACACTCGACCCGTGAGACAACATATAGGTGAGTACACATACCCACAGTAGCAAGTATGATCTTCCTGCTCTGAATCCATGTTGGTTTGAGTAATGCAGGTCAGACTCTTCTATAAAGTTTGTAATGTGGCATTTCGAAACTCTTTCAAAGACTTGGATGATGTATAATGTTAGTGTTACTCGTCTGCAACTTTTTAGCTGCTCTTTACCATCTTCTTTGTGCAGAGAATCTGTCTGCACCACGACTCTTAACAGGCTTGTTTTACTATGCAGATTTGAAGGGTAAAATTGGTGACCACTGTAACAGGATGGCGTAGCAGGACTCGAACTCAGGCCTGCCAGATCTCTAAGAGTGTAAATGACAGACAATCTGACTCCTGGTGTGCCGGCGCTAACGCCGGGCACACCAGTGAGCCTCAAGCAATGGTCTTCAGCTATTTCATTCTCCTCCTGCATGTTCTGACCTCACCAGCGATACTATACTTAATTCATCAATGAACTCAAAGCGTATAACATCCTGGGACAAAACTGACCTAATTTGCCCGAAATGCTCAGCATAACAAGCGGCTTTCTATATAGTAGTATGTCATTGATGTCAGCTAGGACTGTATACCTTGTACATGTACTTGTAGATATAGAGATATTATTATTACTGTTATATTATCAAGCTCTCGCATTCTTGTATTTTTGATAGCCTCTTCGACTCAACTCTAGTACTAATCTTGAGCATTTCGTTATATTGTCTTGAGTTTCATATCTAAAAACTGATCGCACATATGAAGAGAGTATAAACAGTGTCTTTGTGCAGCATCCTGAACGTTAGTCATATGTTTGTTTGTTCTGTTGATAGTTTTCTGTTTATCTGTGAGTCAGTGAAGTGGTTCTCGGTAATGAATATTCCTAAATTCTCTTTTGTAACTGTTTCTGTGAACTTACTTTGCTTCCTTACCTTTCCTCCTTCCTTCATAACTTTGCTTTCTGATGTTAAACGCTGGAAACACTTCATGTGACAATGCCGGAAGTTGCCCCTGTCTTCCTGCAGTCTAATATGTGTTCTGCTTGCATTCATCGGGCGAGCTAGTGTATTCTTTCCCAGTAATTTGTATGTTATACGCTCTTTAGCAGTCGGTAAGCAAACTATCTTCTAGATTTATTAATGTTCACAGGAAAATAAACACACTGGACAGACTATGGTGGTGGAATTGCTCAAATCTCACCACACTCTTAATATCGCCCGTTGTGTAAACTGTAAATATGTATTTTTCAGACGGTTCTGAGCTATTAACCTATGTGTTATTGTTTCTAGAAGCTGTCCTTCCTTTACCTTGTTGGTCCCTGTTGAGCGTCACACAGATCTTTTACAT
>WNWK01026970.1:17500-26790 GCA_009830355.1 Cherax destructor | reverse complement strand
GGGGTTGGTCCCCCCAGATAGATCTTCCACTGGGGGTGTAGGTTGGTACCGGGGGCAGTTTTTCCACATGGTGGGGTTGAGCGGGGCCCTTTTGTGAGGTAGTTTTTCCCCAAATGGTGGGGTTTGGGAGGGGGTTTCCCTCGAGGAGATCTTCAACATGGTGGTGTTGACCGGGTTTACCTCGGGGGGTTTTTTCCCCACAGGGGGGTTGGGAGCTCGGGTCCGGAGGAGATCCAACATGGTGGGGTTTTGGGGGGCCCCGGAGGTAGATTTCCACATGGGGGGGTTGTTTTTGGGGTGTACCTGGGAGGAGATTTTCCCACAGGGGGGGTTGAGGTTGGGACCGGAGGTGATTTTTCCCACGGTGGTTGACCCGCCCTTTTTGTGAGGTAGATCTTCCACATGGGGGGGTTGGGGGTTTGTTCTGATGGGGGGAAGCTTCTTCACCTGTCGTTGAGTTCTCAATATTTTCCTTTCTTTTTTTTGACGGGATTATTATTCTTTCCTTCATTTCTTCAAAAATTTTGGGACTGTTAGTCCTGATCTTGGACAAAATGATTCCTGGTTTTCCCTGCAGCATGGTTTCCACCCCCAACATCCGATCTCATTTTCCATTCCAAAGGTTCAACTGATCGTCTTTTTTTTTTGTTTTTCGAATCTATAAAAAAAGACAACACTCACTACTACTCAGCCTCAGAATGTGTCGTTCAATTATATTATGAAGGGCCCTTTCGCCCTTTTCAAGTATGTTTACTTGACCATCCTTCAGCCTGTGAGTCACCAACCACAGGAATGCGCTTCCCTCTATTAGTAGGGGGGGTAGTACCTTTAACTTCTCTGACCACTGAAGTACACGCATCCGGGAAGATCAAAGGCGATTTCCTCCTTCAAATCTTCTTCTTTAACTTTCCTTTTTTCTTTTCCCTTTAAGGGGGAAACCCACTTGCCACTTGCATTTAAAGGGGGACTTTCCCCCTCCACTGGACCCTTTTTTTTGCCCTCACTACCCCCAACCACCCCGGTGAGTGCCAGATTGCTCTTCAATGCCGGTGTTTCATTTCCCCCACCCACTCCAGTGACCTCACCTTACATCAGATAAAAAACAAAAAGAGTGATGAATTGAAAGAGCGAAAAAAAGAAGGCATCATAGAAAAAAAAAGAGTCAAAGCTCACGGAAGTGATAAAGGGGGACCTTCTCAGAAGGATATTAAATGTTAAAAAGACAACAGAAAATGAGGAAGGGGAAAGGGGGGAAAAGTTGTTAACTTTTGATTATGGATTTTATGAGAAGATGAGTACAATAAATTGAGAGGGGTCAAATGAAACATAATAGAGACACTGTACTATCACCCAAATTAATGATAGCAGTGATATACCACTCAGCATAAACTGCCGGGACTAGAAGACGAATAAAATGCAAATTAGAGTGTCCTTGACATGAGTAAGTTTTTCAAGGACACAACTAGAAAGAGAGGGGGGGTTTGCCCAAATTGAACACTAAATGAATCTGATATAAAGATAATTCAATAAACGACCATTCGGTGCAAAATTTTTCAGTTTTGAAGCTTAAATACTTTGTAAAAGAATGGGAGAGAAACAGTTTGAAGGAAGGATAAAAAATGCTTCAAAAAAGGGGTTTTGCAGGCAATCCCTGGAGTGCTGGAGAAAGACAGCTTGATGGAAACAGTAAAGAAAGGATGGAGATGTGGGAAAAAATGCCAGAGAAACAGGAGATATTCACAGAAACAAAAGAATCAATGGTTTACCCATAGGAGACAAAAGATTAAAAAAAAGCATAAAAATTAATGACTGCAGGGAATAGGAAGGGCCCCTGGAAAAGAAAAATATGCATGGGTAAAAACTTGGGGGGTAAAAAAAAAATATACGAACGACTAGGCATTGTAAGCCAAACTGTTTTTTAAAGTTGCCATAAAAAGCCTCGTCAGAAAAAAATGTAAGGGACCAATTAATAAGTCTGAAAAAAGGGAGGATGGAGGTCAGTAGATATAATCATGATGTCTGTGAGTAGCTGAACTGAAGATTTTTGGAAGGTATTTATAGAATCAAGAACATTGCCAGAAATTCAATGAGGGAGAGAAAGAGACGGAGAGAGAAAGGGGAGAGAGAGAGAGCAACGACGAGTACTGGATACATTGTACACAATGGTGGAAGAGAAAAAACTTCTGAGCGAGCTAAATATCGCAAAAAACAATGGTACCAGATTACAACTTCCCCGTGACTTGACAGAGGAACAGAGAAACGGAGTCACTAGCAGAACTCTTCTCCCAATGAATTTGGGACAGGATACGTGCCAGAGGTCTGAAAAGAGAAAGTTGTCCTAGAATTTCAAAATGACGACAGGTGATACTAAGCTGCATGGCGGTAAAAATTGGACATGAGAAATAAGAGTTGTGGAAAAATAATTAAGAGAAGTTAAAAATTTTATGAAAACAGACGGCATGGTTTCAGAAATGTTAAATTACGTCTCATAAATCCGTTAGAATTCTGGAACTAGGCAAACTGTTAGACGAAACAGAGATGGATAGATGAAATTATATTTATTCACTGCCAAAAAAAAAAAAAGGGTCGATAGGGTACGCACCAAGAGCAGAGGACATATATTAAGAAACAGGAGGAAATAACAGAGAAAGCCCCCAAAACCCGTTATTACCTGGGAACAGGTACGAATTGGGCAAATGTTATGAGCGGGTTCTTCCACTGCAAATACTGGGTCAAGTGTTGTTTGTTTTCTACGTTAACAAGAACAAGATAAGAAGCCAAAACAATCCCCTTGTAAATAATGTGAAGATTATGAAGCAAATACAGACTAGATCAGCCCAAAAAGGATTTTCAAATGAATCAGGCTCAGCTGAAGGATTGTTTTTCAAGAGGCTACAAAAAATGTATCCCCATTATATGCAAAGTCGATTTGGGAGCCCTAAAACCTCTTTGGGAAAAAAAGGGAAAACGGGTTGACGCCCGAGGCACACACAAATACAACAGTGAGTCATGGTAGACGAGGGTCAGACTGGGGGCCTGTGTTGAACGGGGTTCCAAGGGAAACGGTCCTAGGACCAGTGCTGTTTCTGGAATATGTGAAAGAATGAGAAAAAGAGGGAAAAGGGGAAGTGTCCCTATTTGCTGAGATATGAAGCTAAAAGAGAGAATTCTATCAGACGAGGATCAGGCAAGACTACAAAGAGATCTGGACAGGTGCAAGAAAATACACACAGTAGGGGGCACCGTGGGAGTCAAACTTTAGTGCCCGCGAAATAATGTTTTTTTAGGGGACCCGGGACGCAGATCATGTGTCAGGAGGAACAACCCTGAAGCGATTTTAAACCCGGGGTTCTGAGCCACATAAATGTGGGGGAGCCACAATTTATAAGTAACTAGAAGAAAGTAATATCTGGTGGCGGGTCAGAGTGGTCAGGCCTAGTGCTCCAGGCGATGTTGCCACGTGTGTCACCCAAGATAAAAAGTGAAATGAATATGTATGAAAGACAACAGTGAATAGGTTATATTTTTATCACAAGAAACGAATTTGGGGTATACGCCAGACATCAATAAGGGACAATCTAAAGGCTACTACAGACTGCTACGCCGCATCGCAAGTATCTCACCTATGTGGTTTTTGGGGAGTCAGGGGGGTTCCAATTTCCTAACCGCCAAGCTGTTTGTGAACGTTAACCCTCATAGTAAGATAAGGAATAGGATATCAAGTACTCGGAACAAGAGCAATTAAAATTTTAGAAAAAAGAGGAAGGTAAATAAAAATAAATTAACTGGTAGATCAGGTGTGAGTCAGGTCAGGAAAACACCAGATGACGTGTTACTGCAGACCCCACGTACACACTCAACACCATAACACACAATTTCACCACTACTTTTCACACACTATTTAAAACCCATACACATATAGTTCCACACACCCATTCACACACACACACACACACACACATATATACAGGCCCACACACACTCTTTCCCTCCCCCTCCCCCACTCTCCATGATCCCCCCTCTCTCACCTTCCTTTTTCCCTCCCCTCTCCCTCTCCCATTCCCCTCCCCCCACCTCTCCCTTCTCCTCCACTCTCTCTCATATTCCCCTCTTTTCCTCCCCACTTCTCTTCCATTTCCCCACTATTCCAGTTTCTCCTCTCCTCCTCTGCCCCCACACAAACACTCGGGCAATCACACCACAAAACAACCACACAGAAATACATAGTTTTTCACGAAGGAAGATTGGGCAGCAGAGCTCATGGAAAGGTAACATGAGTGTTGAAGGAAGGTAGGGGAGCTTAGCATGAAAATGGAGGAGAGGATAGCTGCAGAAAGCATGAAATGGAGGAGAGGATAGCTGCAGAAAGCAAGAAGTGGGAGAAACAAGTCACAGCAGCAGAGGCTAAGATACAGAGATTAGAAGAGGAACTGAAAAAAATGAAACAGCCTAAAGAACTAAAAAGCAATGTGGACATGGTATCAGAAACTGTTACCTCAGTCACAAATAAAGAAACTGTAAGGAACGGAGTGAAACTGTATGCAGAGGCCCTATCAGACCATCGTGGAGCCCGAGAAAAAAAGAGGATCACATCAGGAACAATTAAGGGGAGTGTAAAAAAAAGGGAGAGCTAAGATATTCGTAGAAGCCCTAACAGACCACAGCAGTGCATAGGGAAAGTTAAGAAGGGAAAGCGACAGGCTACTGGGCCCAGGGATAACAGACAGTGAAGAGACTGAAGAAAGGAAAGCTGCAATGGAGGCAACTAAATTGAATCAGGGGTTACATAAGGATAGGCAGTGGGAGAATAAAAGAGAGAGATCAGTCTTTGTTTATGGGCTCCAGGAAGCTGAAGGGGAAACTTATGAAGCAAGAAGACAAGGGGAGAAAAACGTGATTGAAAGCATCATGAAAGCAATAGGAGAAGATGACATGATCCATCTGGCAAATTTTCTGAGAATAGGGGGGTTTGCAAGAGGAAGAATGAGGCCAGTCAAAGTGATTTTCAAAGCAGAATTGGTTCGAAACAGGATCCTGAAGGAGAAAGTAGGACTAAGGAGTATTCGAGTACCAGAGGGTGTATCTTGACCGCAACAGAACACGAGAAGTAAGGCAGAAACTGAAAGAGGGTACAAAGACAAAAGGAGGAAAGAGAGATGGACAGGAAACCTAGACTCAGGAGGAAGCTCAAATACAATCACCTACAGATATCCCCCAACATGGACAACCCAGGATGTGAATGAATGGTTCAGAGAACCGACGAGTTGGTAAATTAGACACATATGCAACACGGTATCTTTATTGAGGAAACGTTTCGCCACACAGTGGCTTCATCAGTCCATACAAAGGAGAATCGTGAAGAACAGGAGGAGTGTGAGGTTGTCAGGCCCTCAATCTTGAGTAGATGTTGTCAGTCCATCAATCTTCAATAGAATAACAACATATGAGAAAGAGGGAGCTTATATACTGTAGACAGGAGAGGTGCAGCAGTTGTAGGAGGTGTCACATTTGTTCAATGTGGAAGCAGTCGCCCAAGGAATAGGCAAGCGAAGAAATCCCTGTATTAAGATACAAGATGTTGCAGTGTCAGACAGGATGTGAATGAATGGTTCAGAGAACCGACGAGTTGGTAAATTAGACACATATGCAACACTTGGGTATCTTTATTGAGGAAACGTTTCGCCACACAGTGGCTTCATCAGTCCATACAAAGGAGAATCGTGAAGAACAGGAGGAGTGTGAGGTTGTCAGGCCCTCAATCTTGAGTAGATGTTGTCTGTCCATCAATCTTGGAACAGAATAACAGCATATGAGCAGAGGGAGCTTATATACTGTAGACAGGAGAGGTGCAGCAGTTGTAGGAGGTGTCACATTTTTTCAATGTGGAAGGAGGTCGTGCCCAAAGGGAAAAGCAAGCGAAGAAATCCCTGTATTAAGATACCAAGATGTTGCAGTGTCAGACAGGATGTGAATGAATGGTTCAGAGAACCATGATGAAGCCACTGTGTGGCGAAACGTTTCCTCAATAAAGATACCCAAGTGTTGCATATGTGTCTAATTTACCATGGACAACCCAAATGCAACCAAACATTTTAACCCAAAACACACATACCATACCCAATGCCCCACCCACCTCAGTGCAAACCCACCTTCACACCAACCACCCATAGTTCCTCATCAGGTCTCCCACTTTCCCCAAACCCAACATACCCCCAGACTACAGTTTTAGAAAAGAAGTTGAAGGTTTGGTATATAAATGCAGATGGAATAACAATTACATGTGAGGAGTGGCATGAAAGAATAAAGAGACATCCCCAGACATAATTCACTCACAGAAGCGAAACTCACCAGGATGATAACAGATGCAATATTTCCACCCGGATATCAAATCCTCAGGAAAAATAGAGGGAGCAGAGGGAAGGAGGAGTTGCACTGCTTGTTAAGAACTGGTGGGGATTTGAGGAAGTGGAAGAAATGGGTGGAATGGGCGAAAGGGACTACGTAGTAGGAACAATCCAGTCTGAGGGCCATAAGGTGGTAATTGCTGTAATGTACAACCCGCCACAGAACTGCAGGAGGCCAAGAGAAGAATACGACAAGAGCAACAGAGCAATGGTAGACACACTAGGCGAGGTGGCTAGAAAAGCTCACATGGGGAGAGCAAAGTTACTAGTTATGGGTGATTTCAATCACAAGGGAGATTGATTTGGGAAACCTGGAGCCCCATGGGGGTCCTGAAACATGGAGAGCCAAGATGATGGATGTGGTACTGGAAAACCTCATCCACCAACATGTTAGAGGGCACTACCAGAGAGAGGTGAGGAAGATCCAGCAAAACTGGACCTAGTATTCACCTTGAGTAGGGGTTCCCCGGGCATCGAGGATATCACGTATGAAAGGCCCCCTTTGGGGCTAGTGATCAAGTGGTTCTGTGTTTTGATTTATAGTTGGCTCTAGAGGAAAATAGGAAGGAAAAAAGAAACTACAAAAGGAGGGACCACACAGGATGAAACTTCCCAAGGTTCATGTGGGAGAGAATTGGGGGAAACCTTATGGGTTCCCCAGGGGGCATCCTAGGACCTGTGCTTTTTTTTGGGATATGTGAATGTCATAACGGAATGGATAGACCAGAAGGTCCCTGTTGAGATGTGGGATTTGAGAAGAATTAAATCGTCGAGGATCAGGCAGGACTAAAAGAGAAGAGGGCAGGCTAAAAAAGCCCCCCTTTCCCGGGGAACTGGTCCCTTTAATTTAACTCGCCAAAGGAAAGTCATAAGATCGGGGAAGGGCAAAGAAGATCGCAGACAGAGTATAGTCTAGGGGGGGGCCAAAGACTGCAAAGCCCTTTTCAAAAAAGATCTGGGAGTGAGTATAATACCGAGCAAAATGGGGTGGCTCAAACCTAAGAATAGCTTTTCCAAAACCTCACAAAGGAATCGGTCAAGACTCTGTACACCATATCGTCAGGCCCATACGGGAGAGAGCACCAGTTTGAACCCACACCCTGGTCAAGCATGTCAAGAAATTAGGAAAAAGGGCAAAGGTTTGAAACAAGACTAGTCCCAGACCCAAGAGTCCACAAAAAAAAAGGGTTAAAGGAAATCGGCCTGACGACACTAGAGGACAGTAGGGTTAGGGAAGACATGATAACGAGATATAAAATACTGCGAGGAATGGATAAGGGGGACAGAGACAAGATTTTTCCCACAGAGGGGATAAGGAAAAAGGATCACAATTGGAACCCGAAGACCCTATGAGTAAAAGGGGGTGTTAGGAAGTATTTCTTCAGTCATAGAATTGTCAGGAAGTGGAATAGCCTAGAAAGTTACGTAGTGGAGGCAGGAACTATTCATAGTTTTAAGACGGGTTTGAAAACCCTATGGGCGGGGAGGAGAACCTGAAAATCAGTGAAGAGGTGGGGCCAGAGCTATGACTCGACCCTGCAACCAAAATAGGCCAAACACACACACACACACACACACACACACACACACACACACAGGATTTTCCAGAGATAAGATACAACAACATGGGGTCACAGTTGGAAGTTTAAACTCAGATGAATCACAGGGATTTTAGGAAGTTTTTCCCAGTCACAGAGTTTTCATGAAGTGGAATAGTCTGTGAAAGGGATGTAGTGGAGGCAGGATCCAACTTTAGCTTTGGGACGGGGGATCATAAAGCCTGGAACAGGGGAGAGAGGAAAAAAGTAGATGCCCCGGTGAATATGCGGGGCCTCGAACTATTTTTCGACCTCTGCAACCACAATTAGGGAACACACACCCCTTTGAAACTGGGAAAACTACCAAATATGGAAAAACCAAATAGTTCCCATTTTTAAGAAAGGAGCCCAAAAAAACAAGGAACTAAGCTATAGACCAGTGTCAATGACATGTATACTATGCAAAGTCATAGAGAAGAACAGGGAAAAGAATGGTGGAGCACGTGGCGGAACAAGATTATAAACGATAACCATCACGGATTCATGGAAGGCAAACCGTGTCACAAACCTTTTGGAAATTCTATGACAAAGTAACTGAAAACCCTCGAACACGCACACTCACACATACACACACTCACGTACACACTCACACACACGCACACACTCACACATACACACACTCACATAGGAGAGATAGGAGTGGGTATGATAACCGACATTTAAATTACAGAGAGGGAAACGACAAAGTGGGCAGAGGCAGGATGTTTTAGAGATGGGACCCAGCAAAAAAAGGGGGTCACAATTGGAAGCAGAAGATACAGATGAGTCACGGGGATGTTTGAGGTATTTCTTCAGTCTTAGAGTTGTCAGGAGTGGAATAGTCTGGAAAATGATTTAGTGGAGGGCAGGATCCACACAGCTATAAGAAGGGCATGATAAAAACTCATGGATCAGGGGGAGTGACCTATAGCTTTAGGGAAAAAAGGGGGGGCCAGGAGCTGTGGCTAGACCCTCACCACAATTAGTGAGTGCACACACACACACACATACAATTGGAAAGAACAATAGTGGAAAGACAATAAATGAAATGATGGAACATAGGGCCAAAAGTGGGAAAGGGAGATTACAGTTCGTAAAACCCTGGAGCAAAAGAAACATTGGGAAGACCAGAGTCAGCCCATGGTTTCACGGAGGTGTGGGAGGCCGCCAATTTTTAGAGCATGAAAAATTTTTGGGAAAACAGAGGACTCAGGAAAACAGGGAGTTGAGCCAATGAACCAGAAAATTTAATATGCATGGATAAGGAGAGAGCCCAGCGGCAGTACGAAAGTGATGATTGCCAAAATCC
>WNWK01026970.1:0-12500 GCA_009830355.1 Cherax destructor | reverse complement strand
TCCTGTGTCACTAGCCTTCTGGAGTTTTATGACAAGTTAACAGAGGTAAAACACGAGAGAGAGGGATGGGTTGACTGCATTTTCTTGGAATGCAAGAAGGCCTTCGACATAGTTCCTCACAAGAGATTAGTGCAGAAGCTAGAGGATCAGGCGCGTATAACAGGAAGGGCACTGCAATGGATCAAAGAATACCTGACAGGGAGGCAACAGCGAGTCATGTTATGTGATAAGGTATCACAATGGGCACCTGTGACGAGCGGGGTCCCACAAGGGTCAGTCCTAGGACCAGTGCTATTTTCGGTGTATGTGAATGACATGATGGAAGGGATAGACTCAGAAGTGTCCCTGTTCGCAGATGATGTGAAGTTAATGAGGAGAATTAAATCAGTTGAGGATCAGGTAGGACTACAAAGAGACCAGGGCAGGCTGTACACGTTGTCTAGCAACTGGGTTCTTGAATTTAACCCTGCCAAATGCAAAGTCATGAAGATCGGGGAAGGGCAAAGAAGACCGCAGACAGAGTATAGGGTAGGTGGCCAAAGACTGCAAACCTCACACATGGAGAAAGATCTTGGGGTGATTATAATACCGAACACGTCTCCAGAAGCACACATAAACCAGATAACTGCTGCAGCATGTGGGCACCTGGCAAACCAAAGAATAGCGTTCCGATACCTCTGTAAGGAATCGTTCAAGACACTGTACACCGTGTACGTCTGGCCCATACTGGAGTAAGCAGCACCGGTTTGGAACCCACACCTGGTCAAGCACGTCAAGCTTAGGCCTCAAATTTGCAACAGGAATTACGAAACCAAAACAAGACCTCAATTTCATTGCTAAAAACTACAGACACAATGACTCCGATTTCCAAAAAGGCTATCTTCAAGGCATCGTCTCAGTGACCATCTCAACACACAGTACCCCAGTCATACCTCGACGTTACATCATTGCTCTTAAAGCTTCAGCAGAAGACACGACCATCAGGGTTACCACCGCTGATAAAGGAGGAGGCGTCGTAATCATGAACTCCGACGATTCCAGGAACAAAATGCTCAATCTACTTATTGACCCAGATACCTACAAACCTCTCACAAAACAAACAAACAAAAAAACAAACAAATTTTATTTCATTGCAGATTACATAGGTATCGGTAGTTACAATGTAAATTGAGTGCAAGGAGAGCCACTGACATGCCATGGCATTAGGGGCAGCTTATTCTAGTCCTTAAAAACTATGTACTTAATATTAGAGAAATTTATTGAGATTATTCTAGTTAAAAATTATTTCCAAAATTACAATATGATGAAATTTTACTGTTTAAATTATTATATAATGATATTAGATATTAGATTGTTACAGGTGTTAAGATGCTTGAATGATAATATGGAATTGAGATTATCTTAAGGAAAATAACATTGAGCATTTTTGACATTAACTTATAATATGAGTAGGGGGTAACATAATAGTAACATATTATTAAAAATTGAGATTATCGTATAGGAAAGTAATAATGAGCATTTTTCAAAGTAGTTTATAGTATGATCATTTAGTGTTGGGTGAGTAGGTGGTTTTTGAGTTGAGTCTTAAATTGATTTTCAGACAAGATTATCTTAATATTTACTGGTAATGAATTCCAGATTCTGGGGCCCTTTATGTGCATAGAATTTTTACATAGGTTGATATGAACACGGGGTATATCAAAAAGTGATCTGTGTCTTGTGTTGTGGTCATGGGTCCTATTAAAGTTGGTGAGGAGAGTTTTGAGCAGAGGGTTTATATTAGAGTGTAAAGTTTTATATATGTAGTAGGCACAAGAGTAAGTATGAATGTTCTTTACAGTGAGTAGTTTGAGACTTTTGAATATTGGTGGAGTATGCTGTCTAGAGTGGGAATTTGTTATCATTCTGACTGCGGCCTTTTGTTGTGTTATGAGTGGTCTAAGGTGATTTAACGTTGTTGATCCCCATGCACAGATTCCATAGGTGAGATACGGATAGATAAGTGAATGATATAGTGCAATGAGAGCTGATTGAGGTACATAATAGCGTATCTTTGATAATATGCCTACTGTCTTCGAGATTTTCTTGGAAATTTGTTGTATATGTGTTTGGAATTTAAGTCTACTGTCAAGGTGGATTCCTAGGAATTTTCCCTCTGTGAGTCTTGTGATGGGTGTACCATTGAGTGTCATGTTAAGTGGAACATTTGTGGCTTTGCTTCCAAACTGTATGAAGTAGGTCTTGTCAGTATTGAGAGTAAGCTTGTTAGTCGTCATCCATGTTGATATTTTCTGTAATTCGGCATTAACAGTGTTGGCCAGTATAACTGGATTTGGGTGAGAGAAGACATATGTTGTGTCATCTGCATATAAAATGGGTTTGAGTAGTTGTGATGCATTCGGTAGGTCATTTATGTAAATGAGGAATAGGAGTGGCCCCAGGACACTTCCTTGAGGGACTCCGACTGTAATTTGTTGTGTGGAAGAGTTCGCCCCATTTGTGTACACGTATTGGCTTCTGTTGGTGAGGTATGACTTTAGGTAGTTGAGTGGGTGCCCCCTTATACCATAGTGTGCTAATTTTGTGAGCAGTAAATCATGGTCGACTGTATCAAAAGCTTTGCGTAGATTAATGAAGATTCCCAGTGGGACTTCTTTTTTCTCAAGTGCTGTATATATTAACTCCAACATGTGCGTAATAGCATCGTTTGTGCTCTTGTTTGTCCTGAATCCAAATTGACAGGGGTTGAGTACATTGTGTGAGACGAGGTAGGAATAGATTTGTCTATGAATTAATTTTTCGAAGATTTTAGAAAGCAATGGTAAATTAGAAATTGGTCTATAATTATTCAGGTCTGTTTGATCACCTCCTTTGTGGATCGGGGTGACCCTAGCTATTTTGAGAATTGATGGAAAGGTAGAGGCTTCAATAGATTTATTGAATAGTGTTGCTATAATTGGTGACAGTACCTGTAAAGCTTTTTTGTACATAAAAGTTGGTAAGCTGTTTATGTCTCCTGCCTTGTTTTTAAGGGTGTTGATTATGAGCGAGACTTCAATTGGGTTGGTAGGAGCTAGGAATAGCGTATTAGGGTAGGTGTTTGTGAGGTAGTCTGTTGGACGGGTGTTTGAGCTTGGGATTTTACTCATCACAGGACTCGCCGCATTCTGAGGGACTCAGAACAAGGGAAGAAACTTCTGCACACCATTCTCAGCAACCCCACACCTGCCAGAATGTACGGTCTGCCAAAACCTCACAAACCAGGTATCCCATTGAGGCTCATATCCTCCGGAATAGGCGGTGCTCCCCACCAACTCTCTGGGATTCTCGCTAAACACCTCTCTAAACTCTTGGGCACTATCAGTCCAGCACATCTAAAACACTCTGGTGATCTTCTCATTCGCAATCTCAACATCATCATTAGGAACAAAAACCTCTCCAGCCTTGACGTAACATCCCTATTCACCAAAGTACCTACTACACAAGCCATCGATCTCTTAAGCAGGAAAATTGACGATTCACTTGATCTTCCTATTCCAGCCAGCGATTTCATCGACCTTGTTGAACTATGTGTTTGCTTTACGTGTTTGTCTTTCGAAAATCACCTCTTTCAGCAGACTTTCGGGCTACCCATGGGTTCTCCACTTAGTGCCGTCCTGGCGAACCTCTACATGGAACTTCTGGAAGCCGAGCAATTTTCCACTATTTTTTCCTTTTCTGTCAACTGTCTCCGTTATGTTGACGACATTCTCATCATAACTCCCAGACGCTTCAACGTTCAAGCTCTCCAACACAAACTCAACCAGGTCGAGCCATCAATCCAGTTTACACTAGAAGAAGAAGTCGACAACACTCTTCCTTTCTTGATGTTCTTCTCTGCAAAGCTGACCACGAACTTCTTTTTAAAGTCTATCGCAAACCTACCAACCAACACGATCTTCTCCACTTCTACTCTCACCACGACACAAAAACTAAACGTTGTGTTATTATAGTTTTTTTCCTGCGCGCACTCAGAATCTGCAGCAGTGAGTTCCTTGAAGAATAATGCTCCCTTAATGAACAAGTATTTTCTAAACTTCACTATCCTCGTCACTTCATTAGAGACTGCAGACGCTGGGCATTAAACATCTATAATACACCCAAAGATGACACTCCGAGAAGAGATACACAGTGCTTCCCACCAACTCCATTGCCAAACTCGTTTCCAACATATTTTCCAATACCTCATTCCATGTATCTACCTCCACATTCTCCACTATCAAGGACATTATCAGTAATAAACAGAACAAGCTTCAATCCTTTACAGGGGTACACAATCCCTTGTAATGACTGGAGTAAATTATACGTGAGCGAAACATCCAGAGACCTCCAAACACCTATTTCAGAACACCAGTACGCAGGCAGATCTGACGATCCAAGGAATACCTGTGTTCAACATCGAAATTCACACAACTATTTAATCAACTACAGAAACGCAAGACTTATCGCCAGAGAAGACAACACTCAATACCGAAGAATCATGGAATCGTCACATCCAACAACTTTATCCAGAACAACGGCTTCTATAACATAGCTGAACCCCTTGCCAAGAAACTTCTTCATCGCTATCCCACATAAAAACAAAAGAATGGAGGAACACTGCAGAAGGTCTAGTTATATACTTATTAAAGCTACCCAAGGTTCTAGACTCTATCACCCTACTCGAAAGATCGTCACGTGCAGCATTCTCTATCTGACTCCATCCTATATATACTCACGTACCTTTTCCCAGGTAGATCTGTTTGTGACTTGATAAATCCCACTGAGTGGGCGAAATGTTGTCAATAAAGGATCACATTATACTGCTTAAGTGTTTATTTTTCCACGTCAAGAAATTAGAAAAAGTGCAAAGGTTTGCAACAAGGCTAGTTCCAGAGCTAAGGGGAATGTCCTACGAAGAAAGGTTAAGGAAAATCGGCCTGACGACACTGGAGGACAGGAGGGTTAGGGGAAACATCGTAACGACATACAAAATACTACGGGGAATAAATAAGTTGGACACAGATAGGATGTTCCAGAGATGGGATACTACAAATAGGTGAGTACACACACACACACACACACGTGCACACACACACACACACACACGCACACACACACACGTGCACACACACACACACACACGTGCACACACACACACACACGCACACACACGCACACATACACACACACACACACACGCCCCCGGTGGCCCAGTGGTAAAGCTCTTGCTTCACGCACGGAGGGGCCGGGTTCAATTCCCGGTGGGGCAGAAACATTTCGAAGTGTTTCCTTACACACACATACACACACATACATACAACAGGCCTAGTGTCTAATTGACATGTGCCTAGGACAAAATGGTATCTAACTAACTAACACACAAACAAACAATCACACATACAAGCACACAAACACATAAACTCACTCATACATACAAACATACATATAAAACATTGAATTGAACTACAACGTTTTATGATGATAAAACTGTATAAATTCGTTCAATATAGTGGTGGCGGTGGTTATCATGAGAATGGTTGTTGCATGAAGGGAAGGTTTGAGAGTGGTTGCAGTGGTGGCTGTCGTGAATCTCATGGCAGTGGTAGTGATTACAAGGAAGGTTTGGTGGTGATGAAGGTAGCAGTAGTGATGTCAGTGGTTGTAGTGGTGGCGATGGTGGTTCTTTTCACAGAGGTAGTGGTTTCAAGTGAAGGTTTAGTAGTGGTTTAGTAGTGGTTTGAGGAGCCAGTCCTACGTAACTATCTACACCCTAAAACTGCTCTCCTGCCAACTGTTTCAGACGTCACTGGAAATTCTCTAAAAAATAATATTTCAGAGAACGTCTTACAATATGTTGATTATTACTCAACATGAATATTAACATTGAAATGATTCAAACATAGATGCTAGGAACGATTTATCTTGCTTAATTATGAGGTTATTATTTAGCAAGCCTTGAAAATATTACTGGTACTCGTCGAATTTGAGTATCATTCACGAAATCTAAAAAATATGATTATTACACTGAAAACCTGCCACTTATGAATATTACAATGGAATCCTTCAGATCATTTACATTCCATTGAAGATCTAAGCCTGAATGTTACAATAGAATTCTATAAAGTATGAAAATTAAATTGGAACTCAGCCACACCTGAACATTCCACTGATAAGCAATCAAACCAGAATATTAAATCGGAGTGTTTTTGGCTGTTTTCCAGCGCAATACTCGAGAATTCTACCAGGAAAATTAAGATTATTTTTTTAACATGATGACGGCAGCCCCAATCGGCATTTATGCTCAGGAAAGAGAGAAAAAATAAAAAAGGAATCATTATCCCTTTTTCTCCCAGTTTGAAACACTCCTTTCAGCTAAAGAAAAAATGAGGTAATTTTCGTATGTTCTTCAATGAAAAATCGTTGAGTAATTTTGCAAAAATCCTTTAATTTTAGCTAAAAATTAGGTCCATTACAATCACATCGGGATGGAAATGAGATCCAGTTATGTGTGATTGGAGATGGTAATGTTGCTGCTGGTCGAGGTGATGTTGCTGGTCGAGGTGATGTTGCTGGTCGAGGTGATGTTGTTGTAGGTTCTGGTGATGCTGGATATTGTGATGTTCTTCCTTGTAGTTGGTATATATATATATATATATATATATATATATATATATATATATATATATATATATATATATATATATATATATATATATATATATATATATATATATATATATATATATATATTTTCAAGAATGCCACAGTGAATAAAAACCTAGGCAATTTAATATGCATATATCTTCAAAGAAATGGGAAAAGGTGGAGGAAGAAACACATATTATATATATTGCTGAGGTGATATTTCATGTCGAGCTGAATAGGTAAAATTGGTCAGTTAGCAAGAACTCATTTAAAATTAATTACTTTCTAAAATTTTCTCATACATATAAATACATATTTTTTTAATTTGTGTTATGTAAAAAAATAATAATTTTGTCCCCCACAAAAACTTAGAAAACTTACCAAACCTTATATTAACATGCGCAATTATATTTAGCATAATCCAACTAAATATATTTTAGATAAGATTTCGATAGTTTTAATAAACAAATACAAATAGAGTTAGAGATAAAGATGGAGTAGCAATAATGTTGAACAATCAATTATGGCAGGTAAAGCGGGAATATAAATGTATAAATTCAAGGATTCGGTGGAGTAAAATAAGGGTTGGATGTGAAAAGGTGGTTATAGTAAGTGTTAAAGCACCTGGAAAGAAAGAAGTGTAGTGGAGAGAGAGAAATTTTTTTGGAAATACAGTGGACCCTCGGTTAACGAAAAAAATTCATTGCAGAAGCCTGCTCAAGATTCATTACCGAACGAATTTACGTCCTTAAGAAATAATGTCATGTAGGTTAGTCTATTTCAGACCCCAAAACTACACTTCCACAAGAACTTACAAAATTATACTTACATAATTGCTCGATTTCCGGGGTATTCGTTAACCGAGGGTCCACGTACTGAGTGAGTGGGTGGGGAGTTTTGAACCAAGTGAGAGAGTACTTGTGGTTGGGGATCTCAATGCTAAAGTGTGTAAAAATGTTTTGGAGGGAGTAGTTGGTAAATTTGGGATGCCAGGGGTAAATGAAAATGCTTAGCCTTTAATTGATCTATGTGTAGAAAGAGGTTTGGTAATAAGTAATACATTTTTTATGAAAAAGAGAATAAATAAGAACATAAGAACATAAGAACATAAGAAAGGAGGAACACTGCAGCAGGCCTGTTGGCCCATACTAGGCAAGTCCTTCACAATCCGTCCCACTAACAGAATATTTGCTCAACCCAATTTTCAATGCTACCCAAGAAATAAGCTTTGACAATTCTACCCACTCATGCGCGAGTCCCACTCAAATCCAACCCCTCTCACACATGAATTTATCCAACCTAAATTTGAAACTACCCAAGGTCCTAGCTTCAATAACCCTACTAGGCAGACTGTTCCACTCATCAACTACCCTACTTCCAAACCAATACTTTCCTATATCCTTTCTAAATCTAAACTTATCTAACTTGAATCCATTATTGCGGGTTCTCTCTTGGAGAGATATCCTCAAGACCTTATTTATATCCCCTTTGTTAATACCCATTTTCCACTTGTATACCTCGATCATGTCTCCCCTCATTCTACGTCTTACAAGTGAATGTAATTTAAGGGTCTTCAATCTTTCTTCGTAAGGAAGATTTCTAATGCTATGTATTAATTTAGTCATTCTACGCTGAATGTTTTCTAACGAATTTATGTCCATTCTGTAATATGGAGACCAAAACTGAGCTGCGTAATCTAGGTGAGGCCTTACTAATGATGTATAAAGCTGTAATATAACCTCTGGATTTCTGTTGCTAACACTTCTTGATATAAATCCCAGTAATCTATTTGCCTTATTACGTACGCTTAGGCATTGCTGTCTTGGTTTAAGGTTGCTGCTTACCATCACCCCCAAGTCCTTCTCGCAATCTGTATGGCTAAGTTCTACGTTATTTAACTTATAAGTGCTTGGGTTATGGACACTCCCGAGCTTCAGAACCTTGCATTTATCTACATTGAATTGCATCTGCCACTTTTCTGACCACGAATTAAGTTTGTCTAAATCTTCCTGAAGTTCTATGACATCTATGTTTGAATCAATTATCCTACCTATCTTCGTGTCATCGGCGAATTTGCTCATATCACTAGTAATTCCCTTGTCAAGGTCATTGATATATATTATAAATAACAATGGACCTAAGACTGATCCCTGTGGAACACCACTTGTTACAAGTCCCCATTCGGATTTAACCCCATTTATGCACACTCTCTGCTTCCTATTGGTGAGCCATGACTCGATCCATGACAGCACTTTTCCCCCAATGCCATGAGCTGCCACTTTCTTTAACAGTCTCTGATGCGGTACTCTATCAAAAGCCTTACTAAAGTCTAAATAAACAATATCGAATTCTTTATCGTGATCAACAGCCTCAAAAGCTTTAGTGAAGAAGGTTAATAAATTAGATAGGCAGGAACAGCCCCTCGTGAATCCATGCTGAGTATCATTAATCATATTATGGTTATCTAGATGGCTTCTAATAATATCAGCTATAATTGACTCTAGTAATTTGCGGTAATTTGACGGTAGTGACTTGTCCCCTGCTTTAAAAATAGGAATTACATTAGCCATCTTCCACATATCAGACACTACACCTGTTTGAAGAGATAAATTAAAAATGTTAGATATTGGTTCACAGAGTTCCATTTTGCATTCCTTAAGAACCCTTGCAAAAAGCTCATCAGGTCCCGGCGATTTATTTTGTTTCAGTCGGTCTAGTTGTTTCCTAACCATTTCGCTAGTGACTGTGATATTACATAATTTATCTTCTTCTTGGTCTCTGTAAAAATTAATTACTGGGATATTATTATTGTCTTCCTGTGTGAAAACCGAGAGAAAATAATTATTAAAAATAGAGCACATATCATTCTCCTTGTCAGTAAGATGCCCAAAGTTTTTTTTAAGGGGACCTATCTTATCCCTAACTTTTGTTCTATAAACCTGGAAAAAACTTTTTGGGTTAGTTTTTGAATACCTAGCAACTTTAATTTCATAGTCCCGTTTAGCTTTTCTTATTCCCTTTTTAACGTCCCTCTTAATGTCAGTATACTGATTTATAAGATGACCCTCACCTCTTTTTATGCGCCTATATATTCCTTTCTTCTGCCCTAAAAGATACTTAAGCCTATTATTCATCCATTTTGGGTCATTTCTACTAGATCTAATTTCTTTATACAGCATAAATGTTCTTTGGGCAGCATGTATAGTGTTAAGAAAACTGTCATATTGATACCTCTCTTCGTCACCCCAGTCCACAGTTGATAAGTGTTCTCTAAGTCCATTATAATCTGCTAAGTGAAAATCTGGGACTGTTACTGAATTATCCCTACTATCATACATCCATTCAATGCTAAAGGTAATTTAATTGACTTGTGGTCGCTTGAGCCGAGTTCCTCTGTAATTTCTAAATTATTTACCAAGTCAAGTAGGTTATTTTCCCTTGTAGGTTCTGTTACAAACTGCTTCAAAAAACAATCCTGAACTAATTCTAAAAAGTCGTTAGATTCTAAATTCCCTGTCAAGAAATTCCCATCAATCTGTCTAAAGTTAAAGTCCCCTAGAATTACTACGTTATCGTGCCTTGTGGCCTTAACAATTTCCTCCCAAAGTAGTCTCCCTTGTTCCCTATCTAAGTTTGGAGGACGGTAAATCACGCCTAAAATCAATTTTTCACACCCCTCTGAAAATTCTATCCAGACAGACTCTGTATGTGTAAATTCAGACTTTATACCCGTTTTTTTACAACAATTTAAATGATCACGGACATAGAGTGCCACCCCACCCCCCTTCCCGATACTTCTGTCTACTTGGAACAATTTAAAACCCTGAATGTGACATTCGGCAGGCAAGACCCGATTTTCATATTAAACCATGTCTCAGTTATTGCAAAAACATCAATATTACCCGTACTTGCAACTAATCTCAACTCGTCCATCTTATTCCTAGCACTACGACTATTGGTGTAATAAATATTTAAAGACCCTCCTTTCTCTTTACCCTTCCTGCTCATTTCTTTTTTTTCACTATACCCATTACTGTCCTTGTCATCTAGTGTCACTAGCTTTCCACTGTCCACCTTTTTCTGCCTATTACTAGTTCTCCTAGAACTTATAATATTACTACACTGGGACTTCACTGTTTTCCCCCCAAAACCCATACCACTAACTATTTCTAGTTTAAAGCCCTAACAGCTCCCTCCACTGCAGTTGCCAGTGCCCCCACCCCAGACCTGGATAAGTGAACCCAATCCCTGGCATACATGTCATTTCTGCCATGGAAGAGGTCCCAGTTGTCAATGAATGTTACTGAATTTTCCTTACAGTATTTGTCCAGCCAGCAATTGACACCAATTGCCCTGGACAGAAATTCATTTCCAACTCCTCTCCTTGGCAAAATACCACATATGACAGGGTTCCCACCCTTCTTCCTAATTATGTCTATTGCTGACCTAAACCTGCTAGTCAGGTCCTCACTCCTACGTCTGCCAACATCGTTGCCTCCAGCACTGAGACAGATAATAGGATTGCTCCCATTACCTCTCATGATGTCGTCCAGACGGCTAACAATATCCTCCATCCCAGCCCCAGGAAAGCAAACCCTCTGTCTTCTACTCCTATCATTCAAACAGAAAGCCCTATCCATGTATCTAACCTGGCTGTCCCCAACAATAACAATGTTTTTACCTTCCTTTGTGTCGTTCGTCGTGACGTTCCCAGTAGTCGACTCACATTCATCGGGTAGCACGGAGAAAGCATTCGATGTTTCCACAGCAGTCTCTTTCTTCTTCATCGTTTCTAACTCTCCATTCGTTTTCTTGATCTTCAACTTCGTTCCTTGAAGTCCAGCCACTGCCCAGGTTCCCTTCTTGACCTGAGGACTCACAACAGGAGGACTACTACGAATCCTCTTGTTTTCCTCCGTCAATCGCCGTATCTCAAGCTTCGCTACCCTCAATTCCTCCTTAAGCTGCTGGTAAAGTTGCTCAATGGACGGCATCTTGGTTCACTTCACAGAGCAAAAGTGGTTCAGTCCACAGAGTACCCTAGACACGTCCTCTCTGAGCTAAGAACAGATCACCTCTGAGCTAAGAACAGATCACCTCTGATCTGTGCAGTATCATACAAGGTATGATACTGCACAAAATGAAAGTAGTTTGTTAGATTATGTATTGGTGGATAAAAGGTTGATGGGTAGGCTTCAGGATGTACATGTTTATAGAGGGGCAAGGGATATATCGGATCATTATTTAGTTATAGCTACAGTTAGAGTAAGAGGTAGATGGGACAAAAGGAAAGTGTATAAACTAAGGGAGGTGGACGTTAGGGTGAGATATATACAACTATTGGCAGAAAGGTGGGCTAATGCAAGTATGACTAGTGGGCAGTGGGGGTTGAAGAGGGTTGGGATAGTTTAAAAATGCAGTATTAGAATGTGCGACAGAAGTTTGTGGCTATAGAGAGGGTGGGTGCAGGAAGAAAGAAGAGTGATTGGTGGAATGATGAAGTAAAGGGTGTGATAAAAGAGAAAAAGGTAGCTAATGAGAGGTTTTTACAAAGCAGAAGTGTTATAAGAAGAGCAGAGTATATGGAGAGTAAAAGCAAGGTGAAGAAAAGAGTGGTGAGAGAGTGCAAAAAGAGAGCAGATGATAGAGTGTGAGAGGCATTGTCAAGAAATTTTGCAGAAAATAAGAAACAAAAAATAGAGTGAGATAAACAAGTTAAGAAAGCCTAGGGAACGAATGGATTTGTCAGTTAAAAACAGAGTAGGGGATTCATTTATAATTAATAAAATTTGGGAAGAATTTAATGATAAATTGGACTAATCTTAATTCTTGGG
>WNWK01026969.1:0-26791 GCA_009830355.1 Cherax destructor | reverse complement strand
TCTCCTAGTACAAAAGCCTTGTCGTTTCACTCTTCTTAAAGCTATGTAGATCCTGTTCCATACATAAGTTAAATAAATACTTCCTAACATCTCATATATCTCATGTGTTTTCAACTTCCTGCTATAACCTTGTCATTGCTGTCTACCATCTTCAAATATTCTGTCTCAGCTCATTATTTCAGTTCCATCAGTATAGTGTACATTGTGATCTTCTTCCCTAATCCTCAGTGACTCCAGTCTTAACATTACCCAGTAAATTAAACTTTCTGTTTCTTCATCAGTGTTTTTGAAAGCTTTACGTATTGCAATGAAGTTCATGAGGAAGAAATCTTTTTAAGATTTACTGAAATTACCTGGGTTACCTGGAGAGTTCCAGGGGTCAACCTGGGCGGCCTGTGACCAGGCCTCATGTTGGATCAGAGCCTGATCAACCCAGACCCGCTACTGCTGGCTGCACCAGTCCAACGTACGAACCACAGCCTGGCTGGTCGGAGGCACCGACTTTGGGAGTGCCTGTCCAGTGCCCTGTGAAGACAGCCAGGAGTCTATTGGTAATCCCCCTTATGTATGCTGGGCTTGATTGAACAGTGTTGGAGTCCCTGACACTTATTGTATTGTCTCTCAACGTGCTAGTGGCACCTGCTTTTCATTGAGATGTTACATCATCTGCCGAGTCTTTTTGCTTTCGTAGGAGTGACACTCGTGTGGGTTTGGTACTAATCCTCTAGGATTTTCAAGTGTGCTATTAATGTATCTCTCCCTCACTGCGTTCAGGAGTACCCAGGTTTAGGAACTAAGCGTTCCCAGTAATTGAGGTGGTTTATTGCGGTTATGCGTGCCGTGAAGGTTCTCTGTACATTTTCTAGGTCAGCAATTCACTGCTGTGAAAAGGTGCTGTTGGTGTGCAGCAATATTCGCCTAGATAGACAGCGACCTGAAAAGTGTCAGCATGGGCGGCATCCTGGTTTTAAGGTTCTCATTATCCATCCTGTCATTTTCTGGCAGATGATTGCTACAGTGTTATGGTCCTTGAAGGTGAAATAGCTAATGCATTCACAAACCACCAAGCACTTAATTGATAAATCTATAAAATTGCTAGACATACATTCTACAGTTCAAAAAAAGGATAAACAATTATAGCTTCAATCAAGAATATGTTGGTTCTCCTTACCATGAAATCTTTCTTGATGTACCTTCTCTACTTAATCAAAAGTTGAATTTAAACATGCCAGTTAGAAAATAAATCTGAAAAGAAAAATTCCCTAAAAATGCTGGGGAGGCTGTAGCTACAAGAATCCTATTAAAAACAAACCAAAAAAAGACATGTCGAAACCAAGGAAAAAAATTGATTAAGTTACAACATAAACAACACAAGAACTGAGACCCAAGAGTCTAATGCTCTGCTTACTCATGAAAAGATTTTAATCATCGAATTGACTTTCAGAACTTAAGAAAGTTGTAACAAGCAGGTCTAGAATTTGAAAGAAATATAAATGAATCAAACTTCATAAAAAATAGTATTAGTTTTAATAAGAACAAACATAAATACATGAAGTTTCAGGTTTATAGAACAAAAGTTAGAGAAAAGAATGGTCCCTTAAAAATAACTCTGGACATCTTATATTGAGAAGAGAATGAAATGTGCACAATTTTTTAATAATTATTTTCTCTCAGTTTTCACCTGGAAGGATATTAACAATATCCGAATAATTGGTTTTATAGTGGGTCTGAAGAGATAAATTGTCTATTATCATGATACTAGCAGTATGGTTATCAAACAAGTAGACAAACTGAAGCAAACTAAATCCCAGACCTGATGAACTTTTTCAAAGTTTATTTCTTAGGGAGTGTAAAAGGGAACTTTGTGAACCATTGTTATCTTACTAATATATCTCTTCAGTAGGTGTAGTGTCTGATATGTGGAAGATGGCCATTGTAATTCCTATTTTAAAAGCAGGAGACAAGTCATTGCCATCAAATTACCAGCCAATAAGCCTGACCTCATTTGCAGGCAAATTACTTAGTCATAGCTGATATTATAAGAAACCCTCTTGATGAGCATAATTTGATTAATGATACTCAACATGGATTCGAGGGCATTCCTTCTTAACTAATTTACTAAGCTTTCTTCAGTGCCAAGCTCTTGAGGGCTGTTGATGGAAATAAATGGTATAAAAATAAGGACACAATTGAAAAATAAACACATAAAGCAGTATAAGTAACGATCCCTTTATCGTGATCAACAAAGCTGTTGATCATGATCAAAAATTCGATATTGTTTATTTGGATTTTAGTAAGCTTTTTGATAGAGATTCCACAGAGACTGTTAAAGAAAGTAGCAGCTCATGTGTTGGGAAAAGTGCAGTCATGGATCAAAGTGTGGCTCACGAGCAGAAAAGCGAAGGGGGAGTGTGCATGAAGAGTTAAATCTGGTGGGGGATCTGTAACTCTGTAACAGGATCAGTCTTAGGCCCGTTATTGTTTATAATATATAAATGACCTTGGCGAGGGAGTACTGAGTGATATGACAAATTCGCCGATGACACGATGTCACAGCGGACCTTCAGGACAATTACATAAACTCAGTTCATGGTCAAGATTATTGGCAGATACAATTAAATGTAGATAATGCAAGAAATTCTGAAAGCTCAGGAATGTTCATAACCCTTCCACGGCTAAATAATGTGAAACTTAGCCGTACCAGATAGGAAAAGGAATTTAGAGTTATGTTAAGTAAGCAACCTTAAACCAAGACAGCAATGCCTAAGCGTATATAATAGGTGAGCTAGTTACTGGGATTTATATCCAAAGTGTAAGCAGCAAGTTCATCAGTTTATACTACAGCTTTATACACATGTTAGTAAGGCCACACCTAGATTGCAGCTCAGTTCTAGATCTCCATATTACAGAATGGATATAAATTCGTTAGAAAACATTCAGCGAAGAATGACAAAAATTATTCGATAGCATTAGAAAATCTTCCGTATGAAGAAAGATTGAAGACCCTTAAATTACGTTCACTTGTAAGACGAAGAAATGAGAGACATGATCAAGTGTATAATTGGAAGATGGAATTGTTAGCAAAGGATATAAATAGGTTTGAGATATCTCTCGAAGAACCCACAATAATGGCTCAAATTACAAGTTTAGATTTAGTAAGGATATGAGGAAAGTATTGGTTTGGAAATAGAATTGGTGATGAGAGGAGACAGTCTGCCCTAGTAAGTTCTGTGAAGCTAAAACCTTGGGTAGTTTCAAATTTGAAGCAGCATAAATACATGAGTGAGAGGAGTTACCGTGTCACGAAAGGAGTTACATGTTCTAAAAATAGTGCTGGTTATTATTCTGTAAACCATTTCCTTGACTTCCTTACCTTTTGATCTCCTTGAATTTGTACCTTTGCTGATATTGAGTACATATTAGAATTTGCTCTAGGAAATCCTTCTCCTTGTTCATTACATCAGTCTCCTCCTTAAATGTTTGAGTGTTCATTATTAGTTGAAATTCAGTAGCTGCTTGTCCCTTACCACTTTTTCTAGTCTGTCAAGTAACTCTTGAGTCTGCCTTTTATATCTGTTTGTACTCCTTGGCTTTACTCGCTCAATATGTCATTTCCTTACATTAGGTGATTGCGGTCTACATACGGCCTTGTGACGACACTCATTACTTAAGTCCAAAAAAAAAAATTATAATGAATTTTCACAATGTCTATTTACTCTTAGATATTTACTGAATTTTGTCAGGGGTTTCCTCATAATTCGATATTTTTCCAACATATAATGATGTCAGACACTTGCTGATCTAGGGAGAGTGTGTGAACATCAGCATTTAATTCTTCTTAATCTTTGTGACACTCTTTGGACTGTAATAGATATGCAAGAAAAACATCTGCAAAATCTGCGTTGAACCCTTCTTGATTGTTCATGAATCAGTTCTCTCAAGTATGGTAAAAACTAGAGAATTCTGGAAAAGCAGAGGTCCACTCAGGGCCATTACTATTTCGGAGAGGACAATTTTCTATTTCCAAAGACATTTTGGAAGCTTAAGTACAGTAAAGTTAACAGAATTGAAGGGAAGATGATGGGAGTCAGACAGGAATCATTAACGTGAAACAGGAAGGAAGTGACGTGGAGAGACAGAACAGAACACATTAACATCCATTAAGAAGAATACAAGTTAGTAGTTGCGAAACAAACTTATAGGTAAATTGAAAATTAAACGAAAAACAGCAACTGATACTTTAGCCGCAGAGCTATTGGTAAATACCGAAAATGAACAAAGTAAAGAAGAGAGGACAGCAAGGGGAGGAGGTGAATCGTGTTGGCAGGGAGGAACATGGAAGATGGCGTAGAGGCGAAAACCCAACAAAAACAGCAGGAACCTATGCATGACTGGGTAAGCAAAAAAAAAAAAGAACAAAAAAACAGACATAGGGAAATCCGTTTTAAGCAAAATCGACAACGTCTCGAAAATGGTAATGAGTTCCACAATCCTTGAAAATGTCAAGACCCATCTCTTCCTTGGATCAAACCTGACTGCCGACAGGATCAGGCGGTGTGCAGCTGCCGAGCAGCTCCTTCCTTTTGAGAACCCCCTCAAGGAGGTTCCTTGAAGCTGGTGAGAGGCTCTTGATCTAGGAGGTGGATCCGTGTCTCCAGTTCTGAATTTAAGCCTGAATACCTTCACCCTCCCCCTCATGCGCTGTAATCCTACAGGTTTGCCCAGGAGGAGGGAGGTGCTGAAGTGACAATTCACCCAGGGGGTTCTCCCGGCCTGGTCTTTGCAGATGGGACTGCTCCGGCTCCTGTCAGGAGTATCGAGACCTATGTCTCATGTGGGAGGAAGGTGCCCCTGTGGCCAGGACAACTGGTCCCAGGCTATCCCATTCCCACAGCACGGGCAGAGTAGGAAGATAGATACTGGGGCCCTCTGGTCTCACCACCTTCCGCCCAGAGGCTGACAGGAAGGGCAGGCTGGTGCAGATGGTAGACAAGCTCCAGCCTTGTGGCTGCCTACCCTGCCTAGAAGGGCTGGGCAGAGATCGACTACGGAAGCGCTTTGTCCCAATTATTGTAATTATAATCCTTCCCAGGAATGTACACTGGAGGAACTGGTGTAATATTCCAGGAAGATACACTAGGAGAGAGCTAGTGTAATATTCCCAGGAGAATATACAGTAATATTCCAGAATATTACACTAGGATAAGGGTAAGCACAAACATGTCTCAGGTCATATTGTGTAAACATTTTAAAATTTCAAAGATCTTGAGAAATTTTGAAGCTGAAGAAAAAATAAACGTATTTTAACAATCCAAACCATATATTAATAATATTTAGCCAAAATAATAACAATAATAAGGATGCTGACAGAAGACGATAATGATGAAACTGATGATAATAATGATAAGTAACAACAATTAAAACAACAACAACAACAATAATAATAATAATGAGTGAAATCCTAATTCAATTTGCAAATTTGTATTAGGAAAGTATTTCAACCGTATCATGATTGTGTATCTTGGCACCATTTCAAGCACCCAGGGCTCCTACCAGTGACACAGAAGGCTCACCACCAGAGTGACACCCAGGAGGTCACCACCAGAGTGACACCCAGGAGGCTCACCAGTGACACCCAGGGGCTCTACCACCAGTGACACCCAGGAGACTCCACCAGTGACACCCAGGGGCTCCACCATCAGTGACACCCAGGCTCCTGCAGGTGACACCCAGGAGGCTCACCCACAGTGAGACACCCCAGGACCGCTCCTACCAGTGACTTTGGAGCTCTGCAGTGACTGAGAGGCTCACCGCAGTGATATCAGAGCTCACCACCAGAGTGGCTTTGGAGGCTCACCATCAGTGACACCCAGGAGGCTCACCACCAGAGTGACACCACCAAGGCTCACAACCAGTAGAGACACCCAGGACGCTCACCACCAGTGACACCCAGGCTCTGCCAGTGACATGAGAGGGCTCCACCACCAGTGATGCAGGAGCTCACCACCAGAGTGACACCAGAGGCTCACCATCAGTGACACCCAGGAGGCTCACCGCCGGGAAGTGACACCCAAGAGGCTCACCGCAGTGGGACACCCGGAGGAGCTCCTACCAGTGACACCCAGGAGGCTCACCGCTCAGTGAAGACCCAGGAGGCTTACCACCAGGGTGACACAGGGGCTCACCACCAGTGACACCCAGGAGGCTCACCACAGTGACACAGGAGGCTCACCACCAGTGACACCCAAGGGCTCCACCTGGAAGTGACACCCAGGAGGCTCACCATCAGTGACACCCAGAGGGCTCACCACCAGTGACACCCAGGGGCTCCCACCGCAGTAGAGACACCCAGGACGCTCACCACCAGTGACACCCAGGACTCCACCACCAGTGACACCCAGGGCTCACCACCAGTGATACCCAGAGCTCACCACCAGTGACACCAGAGGCTCTGTCAGTGCACCCAGGAGAGCTCACCACCAAGTGACACCCAAAGGCTCACCACCAGTAGAGACACCAGGGCGCTCACCACCAGTGACACCAGAGGCTCACCACCAGTGACACCCAGGAGGCTCACTGCCGGTAAATACCCAGGAGGCTCACCACCAGAGTGACACCCAGGAGGCTCCACCATCAGTGACACCCAGGAGGCTCACCGCCAGAGTGACACCCAAGAGGCTCACCTGATGGGACACCCAGGAGAGCTCCACAGTGACACCCAGGAGGCTCACCATCAGTACAGAGACCAGGCTTACCACCAGAGTGACACCCAGGACACTCACCGCAGTGAGACACCCAGGAGGCTCACCGGTGACCAGGAGACTCCCACCTCAGTGAACTCAGAGCTTACCACCAGGCTGCACCCAAGGGCTCACCACCAGTGACGACACCCAGGCTCACCACAGTGACGCAGAGGCTCACCGTAGTGAGACCCAGGAGCTTACCACCAGATGACACCCAGAGACTCACCACCCCCAGTGACACCAGAGCTCCCACCACAGTGACACCAGAGGCTCATACCCAGTGACACCCCAGGAAGCTCACCACTGGAGTGACATCCAGAGCTCACCACCAGTAACACCCAGGAGGCTAACCACCCAGTGACACCAGAGCTCACCACCAGAGTGACACCCAGAGCTCACCACCCGTGACATGCCAGAGGCTCATCACAGGAAGTGACACCAGAGTCCCCATGCTGAGTGACACCCAGGAGGCTCATCACCCAGTGACACCCATGAGGCTAACCCCAGTGACACCAGGAGGCTCACCCAGAAGTGACTTAGGGGCTCACCACCAGTGACACCTGGCGACACCCAGGAGAGGCTCACACCAGCCGTGACATCCAGGGCTCACCACCAGCATGGTATCCAGAGCTAACCTGATGACACCCAGGAGGCTCTGCAAGTGACACCAGGAGGCTCACCACCAGTGACATCAGGAGGCTCCTACCACCAGTGACATCAGGAGGCTCACCACCAAGTGACACAAGATAGATCAAGACGAGTTTTGCCAGTTTTCCATGCACCACAGAGTCAATGTGTAACTTCGTCCATCCATACATGACCTTTGGTCATATACTTCCTTCAATCTTTGTGTTCTGTTGGAAGTGGTCTCAGATTGTAGTCGAAATGTAGAGACAAAAAATGACGAAAGAATCAATACATTTGTAACAGAGAAACAATTATTAAAAACTTCCCTTCAAGATCCATCAGCTTCTCTATATTTATTCCAAGTTTCTCTGCTTTTGTCTCATTGAGAGGTGATTTTGTTATTGGTAAATTTTTCTGACAATGTGATGCTTCACCACACAGACAGAAACATACATAGACAGACAAACAGAGAAGACAGACAGACACACACACAATCAGAAGTAAGGAGCGGGGCCAGGTTCTGACTCAGGCCCCTGTACAATAGGTGAGTACAAATAGGTAGTACACACTCACACACTCATACCTCATACACTCACATACTCACATATTCCGTACTCAGACAAACCTAACAGGTGAATCATAAATCCCTCCCTCCACCACACCTATTTTTCACACAAAGCTGAGGCTAGGAAGCATCCTAACAGGAAAAAAATGAGGATCTCAAGAAGGACGTAAAAGCAAGGAACTGAGGATGGTTGGTCTGAAAAGGAAGAATGGGTAGAACGATTCCAGAACAAAATGGATAAAGAGTATAAAAAGGGTTAATGAACTTTACAGTAACATGTTAGAAGATATCTGCAGAGAGAGCAAAATGTGAATCACGAGCTGTAGTAGCTGGTAAAATTCATAGGCTGGAGGAAGAAATGGATGCGCTGAAGCGAATGTAAAGATGAAGTCCGAAAGGAGTAAAGTGACTGAAATGGGAACATCAATGAAGCAGCTAGGGGACTGAAGGAGGGGATGAGACTAAATCTTTAGCAGACGTACTATCGAGTCATCCAGAGTGTCGGAGATTAGGGAAACAACAAGAAATCTTCTTAAATCAGATCCAGATATATTGAGAATGAGAAAGAAGAGAGAGGTCAATAGGTATTCATGAGCTTCCAGAGGCTGAAGGGAAGACCTATGATAAGAAAGAAAGCATTAGGAGGAAGCAGAGATTAAGAGCATCATTGCAATAACAGGAGAGAAGGACATGTCTCAGGTGAAAATTTTCACAAGGGAAAAAAATCTGACCAATCAGTGCATTTCAAGACGAGTGGTAGAGACGGATAGTACAGCAGAAGCCAATGTTAAAAGAATCTCCAGAATATCAACAAGTGTGCCTCAATCGGACATAACATGAAAGAAGAGAGACAACTGGTAGAGCAGAGACGAAATCAGTGGAAGGAAGAGAGACAGGACAGGCAACGACAGACAGGAAAGAACAGCTCTGAGAGCATCAAACACATATGCTTCGAAACCCCTCAGCCATGTCACCACGCCATCAACCAAACACAATAACCGCCGACCACATCATGGCTACCCGGCACTAATTTCCCACAATCACAGAAGTTTCCCATAATCTACCCTACCTCCCACCCTCCCCAGCCTACCTTCCTCTCCCATCTCCCAAAATACAGTAATGGAAAAGAAATAAGGATTATAGTACTCAATGCAGATGGAATAACAAATGAGAGTGAAGAGTAGACAAGAACAAATCACTGATGTGCATCACCACAACATCATAGCACTAACAGAGACAAAACTTACAGTAATGATAACAGATGCAATCTTTCCACACAGATATCAGGTCTGAGGAAAGACAGAGAACAGAGGAGGAGGAGGAGTAGCGCTGCTCATAAAAAAAAAAACAGTGGAGTTTTGAGAAGAGGAAGGAATGGACAGAAGGAAACAGAAGACTTCGTGTTGGATCACTTCAGACAGAGGGAGTCCAAAGGTGATGATAACGTGTCCCTTTCATAACCCACCACTGAACGGCAGGAGGACAGAAAGAGTATGATGTGCACAATAGGGCAATGGTGGGTACACTAGCTGAAGTGACAGGAGGCTCATATGGGTAGGACAAAATTGCCTCCACAATGGGGGATTTCAGTATAAAGGGATTGACTAGGAAAATCATAGAGCCACATGGGGACTGAGAAACATGAGGGCTAAAGATGTTGGAGACTGTATTGGAGAACTTTGTGCCAGCATGTTAGGGATACAACAGAGAGACAGGAGAGGATGTTGCAGCAGGGGCTGGATCTCATATTAGCCTTGAATAGCTCGGACATAAGGATGCCTCACAGACCCCTTGGCGCTAGTGATCATGATGTCTTGAGTTCCAGAATACCTTGTAGAGTTACAAATGAAGAGTGCAGCAGCACTGGAACAACGAGAGAAGCCAGGAACTTCAGAAAAGGGGACCATAGGAATGAAGTTTCCTGCATGAAGTGCAGTGGAAGAACAGAGGCAAAGACAGTAAATGAAATGATGGAACTAGTGACCACTAAGTGCAGGGAGGCAGAGGAGAGTTATACAAAGATGCAGAAAAAATAGTAAGACAGAGTAGGCCCATGGTTTAACTGGAGGTGTATAAAGAAGGCTAAAACCAAGTGTATAGAGCATGGAAAAAGAGTATAGAAAACGAGGACTCAAGAGAGCAAAGTTGGGCAGAAGAACCAGAGAAATGAATATGCTCAGGATAAGAAGAGAGGCCCAGAGGCAATACGAGAACGACATAGCATCAAAACCAAAAATCTGAATAAGTTATTATATAGTCATATTAGGAAAGAAGCAACAGTGTGACAGGTAATCAGGCTGAGGAAAGAAGGAGAGAGGCTCACAAAGAATGACCAGGAAGTATGTGATGAACTAAACACAAGATTTGAGAAGTATTTTGGTAGAGACAGGATACTTCAGAAAAATCATGGAAGTGGGTGCCTGGCAGGTGCTGGACACAATACACATTACCAAGGTAGAGGTGATGAAACTGCTAGGTGAACTCGTCATCAAGGCAGAAAGTGGGCCCAGATAACATATCTCATGGATACTTTAGGAAAAGAGCAGAGGAACTGTGTGTGCCACTGACAGCAATTTTCAGTGAAATCTATCGAAACTGGACAATTGCCTGAGGCGTGGAAGACAGCAAATAGTTCCAATTTTTAAGAGAGAGCAGACAGAGAGCGTAAACTATCGACCAGTGTCTCAACGTATAGTATGTAAGAGATAATGGAAAAGATAATCAGGGAAGGAGTGGTGAACATAATATTGAGAAAAGATTGGGAGGCTCATACATAACAATCAGCACGGCTTCGAGATAGAAATCCTGTGTCACAATCTACTTGAGTTCTACGATAAAGGTAACGGAAATGGGAAGTCAGGAGAGAGGGATGGGTAGATTGCATCTTTTTGGACTGTAAGAGGCACTGACAGAACCAAAGAGACTGGTGCAAAAATTAGAGGGCAGGCAGGAATAATAAGGAGAGAATGTTGCAATGAATCAGGAATACCTAACAGTCCTAGGTCCGGTGCTGTTTCTTATATATGAATGACATGATGGAAGCAATAGATTCAGAAGTGTCACTGTTCGCTGATGATGTGAAACTGATAGGAGATAATACAAGCGGAAGAGGGATCAGATTACAAGATTACAAGGATCTGGACACAGGAGTCTGGTGAAACAAATAGCTCTGATTTCAACCCAGTAAAGTGTAAAGTCGCGAAGATTGGTGAAGAACACAGAGAGACCGCAGACGGCATACAGGTTACTTAGGGAATCAAGGCTGCCAAACGTCACTCAAGAAAAGGATCTTGGGAGTAAACATTATAACGAACATGTCTCTGGGGGCACACGTCAATCAAATAACTGCTGCAGCATGGGCGGTGCTTAGGCCTGAGATTCAATTTGAACATCTCTAGATGAGAGTCATTCATGACATTGTACCGTGTATGTCAGGCCTATACTGGAGTATGCAGCACCAGTATGGAACCCTCACCTAGTCAAACAAGTCACGAAATTGGAGAAAGTGCAAGGTGAAACGTTTAGTCGGAACTGAGAGGTATGTCTTATGAGAAGAGGTTAAGGAACTCAGCCACAGTAACACTAGAGGACAGGGAGGGACGGCAGAGACATGATAACAATATATAAAATACTAAGAGGAATTGACAAGAGTGGACAGGACTCCAGATATTTCAGAGATGGGATACAGGAACAAGGGCTACAATTTTTAAGCTGAAAACCAGATAAGTCTTAGGATGTTAGGAAGTATTTCTTTGGCCTTAGGTTGTAAGGAAATTAGGATAATCTGGAAGTGAAGTAGTGGGAAGCAAGTTCCATACATAGCTTTAAGAAGAGGTATGTCTGAGGAAAACATGGAGCGGAGAAGTGAATTAGTATCGACCAGTGAGGCGGGGCCAGGAGCTGCCAGCTCAGCCCTGCAACCACACTATAGGTAGAGTATATAAGTGCATACACACACACACACACACACACACACACACACACACACACACACACACACACACACACACATTTGAGGAAATAGGACTAACAACACTGGAGGAAAGAAGGGTCAGAGGAGACATGATAACGACATACAAAATACTGCGGAATTGACAAGGTAGACAGTGACAGGATGTTCCAGAGAGGGAACACAGAAACAAGGGGACACAACTGGAAGCTGAAGACTCAGATGAGTCAAAGGGATGTTAGGAAGCATTTCTTCAGCCACAGAGTAGTCAGGAAGTGGAATAGTCTAGAGAAAGATATAGTGGAGGCAGGAACCATACATAGTTTTAAGACAAGGTATGATAAAGCTCATGGAGCAGGGAGAGCAGAGACCCAGTAGCAGACAGCGAAGAGGCGGGGCCAGGAGCTGAGTCTCGACCCCTGCAACCACAATTAGGTGAGTACAATTAGGTGAGTACACATACACAGGCCCATACTAGAATATGCAGCACCAGTCTGGAACCCACACCTGGTCAAGCACGTAAAGAAACTAGAGAAAGTGCAAAGGATTGCGACAAGGTTAGTTCCACAACTCAGGGGTCTGTCTTATGAAGAAAGGTTGAGGGAAATAGGACTAACAACACTGGAGGAAAGAAGGGTCAGAGGAGACATGATAACGACATACAAAATACTGCGGGGAATTGACAAGGTAGACAGGGACAGGATGTTCCAGAGAGGGAACACAGAAACAAGGGGACACAACTGGAAGCTGAAGACTCAGATGAGTCAAAGGGATGTTAGGAAGCATTTCTTCAGCCACAGAGTAGTCAGGAAGTGGAATAGTCTAGAGAAAGATATAGTGGAGGCAGAAACCATACATAGTTTTAAGACAAAGTATGATAAAGCTCATGGAGCAGGGAGAGCGGAGACCCAGTAGCAGACAGCGAAGAGGCGGGGCCAGGAGCTGAGTCTCGACCCCTGCAACCACAATTAGTTGAGTACAATTAGGTGAGTACACACACAAACACACATACACACACACACACACACACACACACGCACACACACACACACACACACGCCCCGATGGCATGGTGGCTAGCGCTCTTGCTTCACGCACGGAGGGCCCGGGTTCAATTCCCGGCGGGGCCGAAACATTTCGAAGTGTTTCGTTACACATATACACACATACAACAGGCCTAGTGTCTAATCGACATGTGCCTAGGACAAAATGGTAACTAACACACACACAGGCGTGTATAACAGGAAGGGCACTGGAATGGATCAGGGAATACCTCACAGGGAGGCAACAACGGGTCATGGTGCGTGATGAGGTATCGCAGTGGGCTCCTGTGACGAGCGGGGTCCCGCAGGGGTCAGTCCTAGGACCAGTGTTATTCTTGGTATATGTGAATGACATGACGGACGGGATAGACTCAGTGGTGTCTCTGTTCGCAGATGATGTGAAATTAATGAGGAGAATTAAATCAGATGAGGACCAAGCAGGACTTCAAAGAGACCTGGAGAAGCTGGACATCTGGTCTAGCAACTGGCTTCTCGAATTTAATCCCACCAAATGCAAAATCATGAAGATCGGAGAAGGGCAAAGAAGATCGCTGACAGAGTACAGGCTCGGTAGACAAAGGCTACAAACCTCGTTAAAGGAGAAAGACCTTGGGGTGAGTATAACACCAAGCACGTCTCCGGAAGCACACATCAACCAGATAACTGCGGCAGCATATGGGCGACTATCAAACCTAGGATTAGCGTTCCGTTACCTTAACAAGGAATCGTTCAAGACACTGTACACCGTGTACGTCAGGCCCATACTAGAGTATGCAGCACCAGTTTGGAACCCACACCTGGTTAAGCACGTCAAGAAATTAGAGAAAGTGCAAAGGTTTACGACAAGGTTAGTTCCACAGCTCAGGACACTGTCCTACGAAGAAAGGTTGAGGGAAATAGGACTAACAACTCTGGAGGACAGAAGGGTTAGAGGAGACATGATAACGACAAAATACTGCGGGGAATCGACAAGGTAGATAGTGACATGATGTTCCAGAGAGGGAACACAGAAACAAGGGGGCATAACTGGAAGCTGAAGACTCAGATGAGTCAAAGGGATGTTAGAAAGCATTTCTTCAGCCATAAAGTAGTCAGGTAGTGGAATAGTCTAGCAAATGATGTAGTGGAGTCAGGAACCATACATAGCTTTAAGACGAGGTATGATAAAGCTCATGGAGCAGGGAGAGAAGAGACCCAGTAGCGGACAGCGAAGAGGCGGGGCCAGGAGCTGAGTCTCGACCCCTGCAACCACAATTAGGTGAGTACACACACACACACACACACAAATCCTGTGTCACAAACCTACTGGAGTTTTATGACAGGGTGACAGCAGTAATACAAGAGAGAGAGGGGTGGGTAGATTGCATATTCTTGGACTGTAAGAAGGCGTTTGACACAGTTCCACACAAGAGATTAGTGCAGAAGCTGGAGGACCAGGCAAGGATAACAGGAAAGGCACTACAATGGATTAGGGAATACCTGTCAGGAAGACAGCAGCGAGTCATGGTAAGTGGCGAGGTGTCAGAGTGGGCGCCGGTGACGAGTGGGGTTCCACAGGGGTCAGTCCTAGGACCGGTGCTATTTCTGGTATTTGTGAACGACATGACGGAAGGAATAGACTCCGAAGTGTCCCTGTTTGCAGATGATGTGAAGTTGATGAGAAGAATTCAATCGGACTAGGACCAGGCAGAACTACAACTACCACTTTCTTGTGCCCTCCCCTGTCTGCCTGCCTATAAATACCCCTTCCCCCTGTCCTTCGTGTTAGTGTGACTGTGTAAATGGTCCAAGTCGGACCGAAACGTCGTCGTAAGCTCCTCTCCTTTTATATGTGCGGGTTGTGTGTGTATTGTTCCAGTCACGGTATTGTGCCTTTTTTGTTATTTATGGATGTGGACAGGCTGTAAGCCTGGTCCAGCTATTGGCTCCTGGAGTTTAACCCCACCAAGTGCAAAGTCATGAAGATTGTGGAAGGGCAAAGAAGACCGGAGACGGAGTACAGTGTAGGGGGCCAGAGACTACAAACCTCAATCAAGGAAAAAGATCTTGGGGTGAGTATAACACCAGGCACATCTCCTGAGGCGCACATCAACCAAATAACTGATGCTGCATACGGGCGCCTAGCAAACCTAAGAACAACATTCCGACATATTAATAAAGAATCGTTCAGGACCCTGTACACTGTGTACGTTAGGCCCATACTAGAGTATGCAGCACCAGTTTGGAACCCACATCTAGCCAAGCACGTAAAGAAGCTAGAGAAAGTGCAAAGGTTTGCAACAAGACTAGTCCCGGAGTTAAGGGGTATGTCCTACGAGGAGATGTTAAGGGAAATCGACCTGACGACACTGGAGGACAGGAGAGATAGGGGAAACATGATAACGACATATAAGATACTGAGAGGAATTGACAAGGTGGACAGAGACAGAATGTTCCAGAGATGGGACACAGCAACAAGAGGACACAGTTGGAAGTTGAAGACTCAGATGAACCACAGGGATGTTAGGAAGTATTTCTTCAGTCACAGAGTGGTCGGGAAGTGGAATAGTTTGGGAAGCGATATAGTGGACTCAGGTTCCATATATAGCTTTAAAAGAGGTATGATAAAGCTCATGGCGCCGGGAGAGTGACCCAGTAGCAGCCAGTGAAGAGGCGGGGCCAGGAGCTATGACTCGACCCCTGCAACCACAACTAGGTGAGTACACACACACACACACACACACACACACAGGCCTAGTGTCTAATCGACATGTGCCTAGGACAAAATGGTAACTAACACACTCAAACATACACACACCTGACACACTCACCAGTCACACACACACCAGACACACACACACACACACACACACACACACACACACACGTGGCTAAAGCTCTCGCTTCACGCACGGAGGGCCCGGGTTCAATTCCTGGCGGGGCAGAAACATTTCGAAGTGTTTCCTTACACACACATACAACAGGCCTAGTGTCTAATAGACATGTGCCTAGGACAAAATTGTAACTAACACACACACTCACACACACACACACATACACACACTGGAGGACCAGGCATGGATAACAGGGAAGGCACTACAATGTTGATCAGGGAATACCTGTCAGGAAGACAACAGCGAGTCATGGAACGTGGCGAGGTTTAGAGTGGGCGCCGGTGACGAGTGGGGTTCCACAGGGGTCAGTCCTAGGACCGGTGCTGTTTCTGGTATTTGTGAAGGACATAAAGGAAGGAATAGACTCCGAAGTGTCCCTGTTTGCAGATGATGCGAAGTTGATGAGAAGAATTCAATCGGACGAGGAACAGGCAGAACTACAAAGGGATCTGGACGGGCTGCAAGCCTGGTCCAGCAATTGGCTCCTGGAGTTCAACCCCACCAAGTGCAAAGTCATGAAGATTGGGGAAGAGCAAAGAAGACCGTAGACGGAGTACAGTCTAGGGGACCAGAGACTACAAACCTCAATCAAGGAAAAAGATCTTGGGGTGAGAATAACACCAGGCTCATCTCCTGAGGCGCACATCAACCAAATAACTGCTGCAGCATATGGGCGCCTAGCAAACCTAAGAACAGCATTCCGACATCTTAATAAAGAATCGTTCAGGACCCTGTACACTGTGTACGTTAGGCCCATACTAGAGTATACAGCATCAGTTTGGAACCCATATCTAGCCAATCACGTAAAGAAGCTAGAGAAAGTGCAAAGGTTTGCAACAAGACTAGTTCCGGAGCTAAGGGTATGTCCTACGAGGAGAGGTTAAGGAAATCGACCTGACGACACTGGAGGACAGGAGAGATAGGGGGGACATGATAACGACATATAAGATACTGAGAGGAATTGACAAGGTGGACAGAGACAGAATGTTCCAGAGATGGGACACAGCAAAAAGGGGACACAGTTGGAAGTTGAAGACTCAGATGAATCACAGGGATGTTAGGAAGTATTTCTTCAGTCATAGAGTGGTCGGGAAGTGGAATAGTTTGGGAAGCGATGTAGTGGAGGCAGGTTCCATACATAGCTTTAAGAAGAGGCATGATAAAGCTCATGGCGCAGGGAGAGTGACCCAGGAGCGAGGCCAGGAGCTATGACTCGACCCCTGGAACCACAACTAGGTGAGTACACACACACACACAAACACACTCAATAGACACACACACACACACACACATACACTAACAACAATATTCAACACATCTATCGAAACAGGGAGACTACCTGAGGTATGGAAGACAGAAAATGTAGTCCTAATTTTTAAAAAAGGAGACAGGAACGTAGCACTAAACTACAGACCAGTGACACTGACATGTATAGTATGCAAAGTCATGGAAAAGATTATCAGGAGAAGAGTGGTGGAACACCTAGAAAGGAATGAGCTTATCAATGACTGCCAACACGGTTTCAGGGACGGGAAATCCTGTGTCACAAACCTTCGGGAGTTTTATGACAGGGTGACAGCAGTAAGACAAGAGAGAGAGGGGTGGATAGATTGCATATTCTTGGACTGTAAGAACGCGTTTGACACAGTTCCACACAAGAGATTAGTGCAAAAACTGGAGGACCAGGCAGGAATAACAAGGAAGGCACTCCAATGGATTAGGGAATACCTTTCAGGAAGACAGCAGCGAGTTATGGTAAGTGTCGAGGGGTCAGAGTGGGCGCCGGTGACGAGTGGGGATCCACAGGGGTCAGTCTTAGGACCGGTGCTGTTTCTGGTATTTGTGAACGACATGACGTAAGGAAGTGTCCGAAGTGTCCCTGTTTGCAGATGATGTGAAGTTGATTGATAAGAATTCAATCGGACGAGGACCAGGCAGAACTACAAAGGGATGTGGACAGGATGAAAGCCTGGTCCAGCAATTGGCTCCTGGAGTTCAACCCGAAGAGGTGCAAAGTCATGAAGATTGGGGAAGAGCAAAGAAGACTGCAGACGGAGTACAGTCTAGGGGCCAGAGACTACAAGCCTCAATCAATAAAAAATATCTTAGTGTGAGTATAACACCAGGCACATCTCCTGAGGTGCACATCAACTAAATAACTGCTGCAGCATATGGGCGCCTAGCAAGCCTGAGAACAGCATTCCGACATCTTAATAAAGAATCGTTCAGGACCCTGTACACAGTGTACGTCATTTCCTGCTCAGCTCTCATACAGAGAGGTGTGTGTGTGCAGGTCCCTGGTGGTCACTTGTGAAACTACCATATTCTCACAAGATGGCGGAACGGTGCAAGAGGTGGATAAATACTGTGTTTGGACATTGTGGAGGGGGCTATAACGCCAAGTAATGTGGATATTTTGCTACCCAGTATAATCAGGGACTTGTTCCAGAATGAAGAATTATATGGGATTTCATTGAATGGAGTGTCCCGTATCTTTGTTAAGTTCCTGTCTGCTGGTGTGTACGATAGAGTGGTGGACCGTTATCAGGATTGCCGAATGGAGATTACGCCAGCTGTGGATGTCGTGTTAAAGGACGTATCAAGGTTTTATTCTTGGGTATGTCTCCGTAACATACCTTTTGAAGCAGGGGAACACGACATCAGAGATTCTTTTGAAAAATATGGTGTGATACACGAAGCTTCTATGGGACGCTGGACACAAGGTCTGTATGCCGGGTTTCTGAAAGGTTCCTATAGACTCAAAATGAACTTGCGAAGACAGATTCCTTCATATGTCTTCCTAGAAGAATTCGGACGCAGGTCTATATGACCTATGCAGGTCAGGTCCGGACGTGTCGCATATGTGGGTCAACAGGTCATATGGTGAAAGACTGCAATCAACGAACACATCGGAGCAGTATACTAGCTCTGAGAGTCACAGGAAGGCTGACAGAATGGAGAGGCAGCGACAGGATGTAGGCGTGGTATCATCGGGCCGGTGGAGTGATGAGGTGGAAAATGAAACGGACAGGGTGTGTACTTTACCCACAGAGGTGGTGGGGTCACATGAATCTGCAGGTGATGAGAGTCATGGTGTGATGGAATTGGCAATGGGTCTATAGGATTCATTGATAGAAGAATTACCATATTTGTTGAATAGTCCTTTGGGTGCTTTGTCCACCCAGAATGGAGAAGGTGACAGTGTTGTGAGAAGTGAGGGCATGGTGGAGGTAAATTCTATTGTCTGTAGTGACACAAATGATATGATTGGGGAAATGGGAGGGGGTCAGATGTCGGCTGAGGTGATAAATGTGGAGGTGCATCAACCACCGAAGGATACGGGCGGTGACAAGCAAGCAGTGGAGCTCTCATGGAAACGATCTAGTGGAGCAGGGGAGGACGATGTCCTCACCCCAGCTCAAAGGGCTAAAAAATCTTTGGTAGAGGTTGCAAAGGGTGGGAAAGGAGGTGGCAGGAGTAGAGGGGGGACTGAGGGGAGAAGGCTCACTGACAAGACAGGAGAAAAATTAGATGTCAATGATAAAAGTGATAAAGAAATCAAGGTCGGTACAGTCCAGGTAAATGTTCAGAAATTGCAGAAACATTGAGGGAAGCCCCATTGCCGTTTTCAAGTGTCTTACGTTAAATGTGAATGGCCTCAAAAATGAGGTCAAACGGCGGTGGCTGGAGGTCACAGTAAAGAGGTTGAGTGTGGATGTCATTATCATACAAGAGCACAATTATAGATGTGGGAATGACTTATGATTAAAGGGGTATCAGGTATTTGCGAGTAGATCGGAAAATTTCAAGGGTGGGGTTGCTGTGGGACTACGAGAATCTAGCCCTTTCCGCCTGCTGAGATAGGAAGAGGGATGGGGGGCGGGCGAGTGGTGAGGGTTGAGGGGCTTTGGGGTTGCATTAACGTTTGTTTTATTGGGGTATACATGCTGGCAGTGGCATGTAGGAGGATCAAAGAAGATTTTGTCAAGGAGATTTTGATTTATCATATGCGTAGTTTACCTATAGTAACTTTGGTTGGAGGGGATTGGAATTGCGTGGTTCGAGGAAAGGATGTGGAACCTCGAGGGGCTGGTTGTGATCTAGGGATTTTAAGGGATGTTCTATGTGTGGTTAGTCTGGTGGATGTCGTGCAGGGGGATAATTGGAAGGTGAAATATACTTTTGTTAGAAGGGGATATGTTGCGAGACTGGATAGTATGTATGTAACGAGTGCGGTGAATGTGGTGTGAGTGCAATGTTTAGATGTGGGTATATTGGATCATAGGGAAGTAATGTTGGATGGAATGGAGCGGTAACTTCGTATCCTAGTTATTGGAAATTGAATGTGCAGCTTATGGAAGGCGGTGATACAAGTGAGCGTTTCGAAGAGTGGTGGGATGGGTTATGGAGGGAAGAGAAAAGGGAGTGGGATATAACTAGGTGGTGGTATACCACCACCTAGGCGAAGCAGGGGATCAGGGACTTTTATAAGAGGGAGGCAAAAATTGATGGTCACTTGAAGTATGGGTTACAGCGATATCTAGAAAATCAGTTAAGGGTTTATAATGAGAAAGGAGCAGGGAATTATCAGCAGGAGGTGGGTGGAATATGGCAACAGTTAAGGGATATACAGAAGATAGGTTTCAGGCACTTCATATTAAAGGGAAGGTAGACAAGGTGCTTTGGGGGAATCGGCCATCTGTCACCATCTTACAGGCCTTTCAAGAACGTATGATTGGGATGACGATTTTATCAATGAAAGTGCATGAGGGGTTAGGGGCATATGAGGAGGGACAAAGGTTAGGGTCGACGGAGAGTATAGGCTGTTATGTTGACGAATTGTTTCAGAAATATTGGTCGAAAGGGCAGGAGTATGAAGGGGATAGGGAGGCAATACTAAGGGGTATATGTAATAGACAAGAGGAAGCTGATAAAATGTGTATGGATGGGGCTATTACAGAGGAGGAGGTGGGGGAGGCCATTCAGGGGATGAAGGTAAAGAAGGCCCCGGGGATAGACGGCATCCTAAGGGATTTTATATAAGACACTGGAACGTATTGCATGAGTGCCTCACAAGGGTCTTTAATGGGATGAAAGATGAGGGAAGTATGGGTAGAGACCAGAATATTGGAGTTGTGGTGCTTGTGCCTAAGGGTGGGGATGCGGACACAATAAAAAATTATCATGCGATTACCCTTTTATGCGCCGATTACAAGATCTTCGCGCGAATTTTAGGTAATAGGATAAAAACGGTTCACAGGAGGGTGATTGATGAGGGTCAATGTAGGATACCAGGAAGAAGTGTTCGAATGAGTCATTGCAGGATAAGAGAATTTGAAGAGAAGGCACCGGGGAGGGGAAGTGTCCTCGCAGTTAATTGGCAAGGTTCATATGACAGTGTGGAACGTGATATGCTGTTCCAGATTATGGGACAGCAAGGTTTTAGCGAAAAGATGATTAGATGGATAACTATGATGTATGAAAGAGCAAGTGTGCATATACAGGTGAATGGTTGAATCGGGAGGGAGGTAAGTATGGGCAGAGGATTGCGACAGGATTGTCCCTTATCACAGCTCCTGTTCGCATGTGTGCAGGACCCCTTTTATGGATTAGTGAGAGAGGGAGTAAGGGGAGGGGAAACGGGGTCTGGTAGTGAAACAGGAATAACTGGATACGTGGACGAAACAACGATCCTCGTAGAAAACGATGAGGGATTTTGGAATGTTGGCAAAATAATAGGAGTGTTTGGTAGGGCGACTGGGTTAGGGGTTAATAAAGTTAAGTCCAAGTTATTGGAGGTAGGAATGTGGGTGGGAGGGGAATTGGGGTTAAGATATGGATGGACGATAGTCAATGTGATTAAAATATGTGGTGTGATATTTTGCGGTGACTTTGGTAGGGCGAGAGAAGAAAATACCGGGGCGGTGGTGGGGGCGGCAATGCAAATAATGCAATGTTGGACACCAGGGGATGTAACATTATTGCAAAGGGTGGTGGTTGTCAATACTTTAATTTACAGTAAACTGTGGTTTGTAGCGGCAATATATCCCTTGGTGGACAAGGAGGTGGTGGCTTTGCAAACGAGAGTGTTAAGGTATGTTTGGGGATTTGAAAGACATTGGTTATCGAAAGAGACGGTCATGATGTCACAGTGGGATGGTAGAATGGGTTTATTGCCGGTAAAGCAGATGGTCATAGGTATGTATGTGAAACAGAGGTATCTGGGGGAAGTGGGTGTGAAAGGATGTAGGATAGGGAAAGTCATGTCAGAGGTACGTAGATGGTGGGGAAGGAAGAATTTATGTTTGTGTGAGGATATTATGCGAGAGATGCTTGTTGCTCGGGTTGGGACGGAAGGAAGGAAGGACAGAGGCGGGGGGATCCGGGCCAGTGAGAGGAGAGGAAGTGTTCCCAATGCATAATTGGCGGAATGTATGGAGATGTTTAGTGAAATTGTGTTTGACACCGCAAACAAGAGTCACAGTATTTCGGTTTCTACATGGGATACTCACTTCACAAGCGGTGTTGTGTGATATGGGCTTGATATGTGAGGGAGCGTGTGAGAGATGTGGGGAACATGAGACACCTTACCATGCAATCTATTTCTGTGAGGAGCTAGGAGGCGTGAGGTCATGGTTGGGAAGAGTGATCTGAATGATGGGGGAGGGTTTGATCACTCTGAGGGTGTTAAGTTTGGACATAGGAGGTGTCGGCAAAGATGTTATTAGGGCGATCAGGTATCTGGCCGCTGAATATATTCACTTGTCATGGGTTATGAGGGAGTGTGAGGGAGATGTCAGGATAAGGGCCATTGCGGTGAGTTTTTATCGTATGGCGCGTAGGAATGAGGGGATATATGGGAGAGATTGGGTTAAACGTTTTCCGGTGGAGTACAGGGAGATGACTGTTGAAAAGCTGCTGCGGTTAAGGTAATAAGGAGAGAGGGCTAGATTCTCCTTGGTGAAGGGTAGCGGGCGGATAATGTTAGGACTACAGAGTGGGTAGGTGTGAAAGGGTACCTGGAAGGGAGGGGAAGACAAGGGCGAAGGTTGACTTTTACTTTTGGACAGATGACTTGGACTTCTGAATCGGACGGAATTGGAAGATGGAAGTGTGTAGGTTTGAGGACATAGGGCAAAGGATGGGGGTGGGGGGTTATGTCAGGGGCAATGTTTTGGGGGCTTCCCTTTTGATCTGGCACTTCTTTTTGCGGAATAGGGGCTGATACAATAAATAGTGGCTGAGGATGGATGCCATGATTGTCAAGTTCATACACCAAACCTTGCAAAAATGTGTTTTTCACCAGGTGATATTTGGAATTCCGAGTAGTGGCATCTGTTGTTAACTTTTACTAGGATCTATGATCGATATATAGATGTGATAATATGCCAAGAAGGACTTAGCATAGAAGATGTTTATACATAATGTGTCAAATATTTAGTTAAAGGTCAAGTAGCGAGTTTTCGCTGGAACAGATGTACATGATTGTAAGTTTATACAAGTACATACTGACATTATTAGCCTCAAGTTGTTGTATCATGTGCATCATTGGCTGAAGCTATAAATTAATGCATTATGTATGTATTATGGGTAGGTAGGGGAGGGGGCTCCTTGTAAATGTGTAAGTTTAGGTGGTGGAGTGTCTCCACTGTTAACACACTGTGTGGAGGTGGTGGAGTGTCTCCACTGTTAACACACTGTGTGGTGGTGGTGGAGTGTCTCCACTGTTAACACACTGTGTGGAGGTGGTGGAGTGTCTCCACTGTTAACACACTGTGTGGAGGTGGTGGAGTGTCTCCACTGTTAACGCACTGTGTGGTGGTAGTGGAGTGTCTCCACTGTTAACACACTGTGTGGTGGTGGTGGAGTGTCTCCACTGCTAACACACTGTGTGGTGGTGGTGGAGTGTCTCCACTGTTAACACACTGTGTGGAGGTGGTGAAGTGTCTCCACTGTTAACACACTGTGTGGAGGTGGTGGAGTGTCTCCACTGTTAACACACTGTGTGGAGGTGGTGGAGTGTCTCCACTGTTAACACACTGTGTGGAGGTGGTGGAGTGTCTCCACTGTTAACACACTGTGTGGAGGTGGTGGAGTGTCTCCACTGTTAACACACTGTGTGGAGGTGGTGGAGTGTATCCACTGTTAACACACTGTGTGGAGGTGGTAGAGTGTCTCCACTGTTAACACACTGTGTGGAGGTGGTGGAGTGTCTCCACTGTTAACACACTGTGTGGTGGTAGTGGAGTGTCTCCACTGTTAACACACTGTGTGGAGGTGGTGGAGTGTCTCCACTGTTAACACACTGTGTGGTGGTGGTGGAGTGTCTCCACTGTTAACACACTGTGTGGTGGTGGTGGAGTGTCTCCACTGTTAACACACTGTGTGGAGGTGGTGGAGTGTCTCCACTGTTAACACACTGTGTGGAGGTGGTGGAGTGTCTCCACTGCTAACACACTGTGTGGTGGTGGTGGAGTGTCTCCACTGTTAAATCACTGTGTGGAGGTGGTGGAGTGTCTCCACAGTTAACACACTGTGTGGAGGTGGTGGAGTGTCTCCACTGTTAACACACTGTGTGGTGGTGGTGGAGTGTCTCCACTGTTAACACACTGTGTGGAGGTGGTGGAGTGTCTCCACTGTTAACACACTGTGTGGAGGTGGTGGAGTGTCTCCACTGCTAACACACTGTGTGGTGGTGGTGGAGTGTCTCCACTGTTAACACACTGTGTGGAGGTAATGGAGTGTCTCCACTGTAAGCACACTGTGTGGTGGTGGTGGAGTGTCTCCACTGTTAACACACTGTGTGGAGGTGGTGGAGTGTCTCCACTGTTAATACACTGTGTGGAGGTGTAGGAGTGTCTCCACTGTTAACACACTGTGTGGAGGTAGTGGAGTGTCTCCACTGTTAACACACTGTGTGGTGATGGTGGAGTGTCTCCACTGTTAACACACTGTGTGGAGGTGGTGGAGTGTCTCCACTGTTAACACACTGTGTGGAGATGTAGGAGTGTCTCCACTGTTAACACACTGTGTGGTGGTGGTGGAGTGTCTCCACTGTTAACACACTGTGTGGAGATGTAGGAGTGTCTCCACTGTTAACACACTGTGTGGTGGTGGTGGAGTGTCTCCACTGTTAACACACTGTGTGGTGGTGGAGGAGGACCAGGCAGGAATAACAAGGAAGGCACTCCAATGGATTAGGGAATACCTTTCAGGAAGACAGCAGCGAGTTATGGTAAGTGTCGAGGGGTCAGAGTGGGCGCCGGTGACGAGTGGGGATCCACAGGGGTCAGTCTTAGGACCGGTGCTGTTTCTGGTATTTGTGAACGACATGACGTAAGGAAGTGTCCGAAGTGTCCCTGTTTGCAGATGATGTGAAGTTGATTGATAAGAATTCAATCGGACGAGGACCAGGCAGAACTACAAAGGGATGTGGACAGGATGAAAGCCTGGTCCAGCAATTGGCTCCTGGAGTTCAACCCGAAGAGGTGCAAAGTCATGAAGATTGGGGAAGAGCAAAGAAGACTGCAGACGGAGTACAGTCTAGGGGCCAGAGACGACAAGCCTCAATCAATAAAAAATATCTTAGTGTGAGTATAACACCAGGCACATCTCCTGAGGTGCACATCAACTAAATAACTGCTGCAGCATATGGGCGCCTAGCAAGCCTGAGAACAGCATTCCGACATCTTAATAAAGAATCGTTCAGGACCCTGTACACAGTGTACGTCATTTCCTGCTCAGCTCTCATACAGAGAGGTGTGTGTTGGCAGGTCCCTGGTGGTCACTTGTGAAACTACCATATTCTCACAAGATGGCGGAACGGTGCAAGAGGCGGATAAATACTGTGTTTGGACATTGTGGAGGGGGCTATAACGCCAAGTAATGTGGATATTTTGCTACCCAGTATAATCAGGGACTTGTTCCAGAATGAAGAATTATATGGGATTTCATTGAATGGAGTGTCCCGTATCTTTGTTAAGTTCCTGTCTGCTGGTGTGTACGATAGAGTGGTGGACCGTTATCAGGATTGCCGAATGGAGATTACGCCAGCTGTGGATGTCGTGTTAAAGGACGTATCAAGGTTTTATTCTTGGGTATGTCTCCGTAACATACCTTTTGAAGCAGGGGAACACGACATCAGAGATTCTTTTGAAAAATATGGTGTGATACACGAAGCTTCTATGGGACGCTGGACACAAGGTCTGTATGCCGGGTTTCTGAAAGGTTCCTATAGACTCAAAATGAACTTGCGAAGACAGATTCCTTCATATGTCTTCCTAGAAGAATTCCGGACGCAGGTCTATATGACCTATGCAGGTCAGGTCCGGACGTGTCGCATATGTGGGTCAACAGGTCATATGGTGAAAGACTGCAATCAACGAACACATCGGGAGCAGTATACTAGCTCTGAGAGTCACAGGAAGGCTGACAGAATGGAGAGGCAGCGACAGGATGTAGGCGTGGTATCATCGGGCCGGTGGAGTGATGAGGTGGAAAATGAAACGGACAGGGTGTGTACTTTACCCACAGAGGTGGTGGGGTCACATGAATCTGCAGGTGATGAGAGTCATGGTGTGATGGAATTGGCAATGGGTCTATAGGATTCATTGATAGAAGAATTACCATATTTGTTGAATAGTCCTTTGGGTGCTTTGTCCACCCAGAATGGAGAAGGTGACAGTGTTGTGAGAAGTGAGGGCATGGTGGAGGTAAATTCTATTGTCTGTAGTGACACAAATGATATGATTGGGGAAATGGGAGGGGGTCAGATGTCGGCTGAGGTGATAAATGTGGAGGTGCATCAACCACCGAAGGATACGGCGGTGACAAGCAAGCAGTGGAGCTCTCATGGAAACGATCTAGTGGAGCAGGGAGGACGATGTCCTCACCCCAGCTCAAAGGGCTAAAAATCTTTGGTAGAGGTTGCAAAGGGTGGGAAAGGAGGTGGCAGGAGTAGAGGGGGACTGAGGGAGAAGGCTCACTGACAA
>WNWK01026968.1:0-26791 GCA_009830355.1 Cherax destructor | reverse complement strand
GTACATGACCTTCCAGTTTCATATAGAGGTGTTCCTTTTACGGACTATTTTGCGGTCATTGCTACCCACCTTCGCACCCGTTGGCAACAACGCTGGTCTGACCTGCTAGATAACAAACTTCATTCTATTAAACCGAGTATAGGTTTCTGGCCTTCTTCTTGTCAGCAATGTCGAGGTTGGGAGACTACACTCTCCCGTCTTTGCATCGGCCACACTCGTCTTACTCACGGATATCTCATGGAGAGGCTCCCTGCCCCTCTCTGTGAGCATTGTCAGGTTCCAATGTCTGTTCGACATATTCTGTTGGACTGCCCACTCTATCAACGAGCACGCAGAATTTACCTCCAACGGCGTCTTCGCTCTGCGGCCCTTTCTTTACCTTCCCTTCTGGCTGATGTACCCTCCTTTAATCCTGACTCTCTCGTTGACTTTTTGACAGAAACTGACTTACTACACAAACTCTGAAGATTATACCTCTAGCACCTCCCTCAGTCCCTTCTACCTCGATCTCTTGCTACCCTCTATCCCTGCACTATCCACTTTCCTGCTGCACTCCATACCCTACTAATCATCCATCTCCCTCTTACAATCCATTCTCCCTGCATCCTGTTCTAACCAGCCGCGCTGTATAACCCCTGTGGTTTAGCGCTTTTTTTGATTATAATAATAATCTCAGTACTGACAAAACCTATTTCATTCAGTTTGGAAACAGAGCTACAAATGTTCCATTAACATAATGCTCAATGGATCACCCATCACAAGACTCAGAGGGAAAATTCCTAGGAATCCACCTTGATAGTTGCCTCAAATTCCAAACACACATACAACAAATTTTAAAGAAAATCTCAAAGACAGTAGGCATCCTATCAAAGATATGCTACTATGTGCCTCAATCAGCTCTCCTTGCACTGTATCATTCACTCATCTACCCTTATCTCACCTATGGAATTTGTGCATGGGGATCAACAACATTAAATCACCTTAGACTGCTCATAACCCAGCAAAAGGCTGCAGTCAGAATGATAACAAATTCCCACTCTAAAAGTTCTCACAAATAACAAATTCCCACTCTAAAAGTTCTCACAAATTCCCAAGTCTAAACCTACTCACCGTAAAGAACATTCACACTTATTCTTGTGCTTACTACATACATAGAACTCTACACTTAAATATAAACCCTCCACTCAAAATTCTCCTCACCAACTTTAACAGGACCCATGACCATAACACAAGACACAGATCACTTTTTGATATATAGTACCCCGTGTCCATATCACCGTGTGTAAAATTCTATGCACATAAAGGGCCCCAAAATCTGGAATTCATTACCAGTAAATACAAAAATAACCAGGTCTGAACATCAATTTAAGACTCTTCTCAAAAACCACCTACAGTCATACCTCGGTTAACGATGGCATCGGATAACGATAAATTCGGTTAGCGATACATTTTTACGTCAAAATATTGACTCCGTTTACGATGATTGATTCGGTTTACGATATTCGTCCCGGATGCGTCCGCGTGGCGCCCAGCTGTGCGGGCACTCCAGGGAGCGTCAGTGTGCTATTGTTTACAAGCGAGAGCAACCACCACCCACTCCACCCACGCATTCATACCAGTATATTGCCATTATTCCACTGTTTTTAGTGCTTGCAACTGCTAAATAAGCTACCATGGGTCCAAAGAAAGCTCCTAGTGCCAAGCCTGTGGTAAAGAGGCTCAGAAATACAGTAGAACTGAAGAAGGAGATAATAGAAAAATATGAAAGTGGAGTGCATATCACTGAGCTGGCCAGGCTGTATGGTAAAGCCTATTCTACCATCGCTACCATTGTGGCCAAGGGAAATACACGTAAAATCAAGGAAGCTGTTGTTGCGAAAGGTGCATATGTGATCACAAAACAGAGATCGCAAGTGCTGGAAGATGTGGAAAATTTGTTGTTGGTGTGGATCAATGAGAAACAGTTAGCAGGAAATAGTGTTTCGCAGGCAATACTATGTGAAAAAGCAAGGCAGTTGCATGATGATCTGCAAGAAAATGCCTGCAACGAGTGCTGAGTGGCAATTTAAGCCAGCAGAGGCTGGTTTCAAAATTTAAGAATCGAAGTGGCATACATAGTGTTGTGAGGCATGGTGAGGCAGCCAGTTGTGACAAAAGTGCGGCTGAAAAATATGTGCCTGAATTCCAGGGGTACATAGAGGCTGAAGAATTCCTCCCCCAACAAGTGTTTAATTGTGATGAAACAGGCCTGTTTTGGAAGAAAATGCCCAACAGGACCTTCATTACTCAGGAGGAAAAGGCACAGCCAGGACACAAGCCTATGAAAGACAGGCTAACTCTGATGCTTTGTGCTAATGCCAGTGGTGATTGCAAAGTGAAGCCTTTACTGGTGTATCATTCTGAAAATCCCCGAGTGTTTGGCAGATGCAGTATCACCAAGTCTAACTTGTGTGTGATGTGGAAGTCTAACAAAAAGGCATGGATCACAAAGGACATTTTCTTAGAGTGGTTCAATGGCATGTTTGGCCCCAGTGTGAAGAAATATCTCCAGGAAAATAATTTGCCACTTAAGTGCCTCCTGATAATGGACAATGCTCCTTGTCATCCTCCAACCTTGGTAGAGAAAATTGTGGAGGACTTTAAGTTCATCAAAGTGAAGTTCTTGCCCCCTAATACCACTCCTCTCCTCCAGCCCATGGACCAGCAGGTCATTTCCAACTTTAAAAAACTCTACACCAAAGCAATGTTTCAAAAGTGCTTTGATGTGACCACAGACATGAATATAACCCTAAGAGGCTTTTGGAAAAATCATTTCCATATCCTGCATTGTGTACACCTTATAGGTAAGGCTTGGGAGGGAGTGACTACCAGGACTTTGAACTCTGCCTGGAGAAAATTGTGGCCAGACTGTGTCCTAGAGAGGGATTTTGAAGGTTTTGGGGCTGAGCCTCAGAACCCTGAGCCTGAGCCTGTTGTGGAAGAAATTGTGGAACTGGGCAAGTCCATGGGGTTGGAGGTGAGTGGTGAGGATGTGGAAGAGTTGGTGGAGGAGCACAATGAAGAGCTAACCACTGAAGATCTGCAAGAGCTTCAACAGCAACTGCAACAAGAGACCACATCAGGAAAATGGTTCAGAGGAGGAGGTGGAACAGAGATGGAAGAAGGTGCCTTCTTCAGTGATTAAGGAGATTTGTGGAATGTGCAGCAGGGTGCAAGGCTTTATGGATGAATATCACCCTAACCATTCTGTTGCAGGCCGTGCTGGCAACCTGTACAATGACACAGTGGTGTCCCATTTCAGGGATGTGTTAAAGAATCGCCAGACACAGAGCTCCCTGGACAGATTTTTTGTTAGAGAGGGGTCCAGTGACTCTCAACCTGATCCTAGTGGCATTAAAAGAAAAAGGCCAGTAACCCCAGAAAAGAACTTGCCACCTGCAGTGTTAATGGAAGGGGATTACCCTTCCAAACACTAGCATACTATACTCCATCCTTTCCCCTCCTCCCGTTCTCCACACATCAACAACTCTTCAATAAATGTAAGTGACATGTTATTGTACTATATTTACATGTATTTCTTTAATGTTCATTAAATTGTGTATTATTTAATGTCAAAAAGTTCTAAAAAATATTTTATTTTACTACTTTTGGAAGTCTGGAACGGATTAATTTTATTTCCATTATTTCTTATGGGGAAAATTGATTCGGATAACGATTGATTCGGTTACAGATACGCCCTCTCTGACGGATTAATATCGTTAACCGAGGTATGACTGTACTTACTCTAAACTAAATACTCATACTGTAAACTACTTTCAACAACCTGGAGTTTACCTGGAGAGGGTTTTGGGGGTCAACACCCCTGCAGCCAGGTCTGAGACCAGGCCTCATGGTGGATCAGGGTCTGATCAACCAGGCTGATGTATGAAACACAGCGTTATTTTCTCAGTGTTATTTTCCCATAATATTATTTCAATATTTACTATTGATATAACCATCCTACAAAACTCTTTGTCACAATGTAATATCGTATTTCGCTAGAACTCCATTTCTTCTATCGATTGAATACAAGAAACCGCCTATTTACCAATTTCAACTACCCAAAATAGTGGTCAGAAAATGGCAATTTGGCCAATTTCACACAAATTTCAAACGATGCCAATTTCAAAATAGGGTCCAGAATAAACAAGGCAGACATTCCTGGCCCTAAAATAACATCTCTGTTCATTAGTCACGTTTCCAGGCCCCTCTTACATTACTTTTGCTTTCCATTTTGAATTTTTATTCTCACAAAAAATAGAAGATTTACTGTTATGTATACAACTATATCATTGTAAAAATGGTATAAATAATATCAGTGCACTTGTGCAAGAATATTAGACTCGCCAGTTGATGTGTATTGGACACATGGTGTGATTTGTTTACTCTTGAACATTGGCTAAAATCGAACATTTTCGCTACTTTGAGCTCAATTTCAAGGTACTTGTCATTGTCAAACCAATCAAAATCATCTCTATTTCTGTAATATATCTTCCATTCTATCAAATGAGACCAAGAAAACGAGAATACATCAATAAATACCATACGAAAATAGACTGCAAAGTCGCTGTTTTAAACGAAAAAAATGGTCAGAGTTTTTTTTTCTCATTATGCAGTGTGTGCTGCAGGATTTTTTTATACTGCGCACACTGACCACACAGACCCATTCTTTCATATGTAGGCCTACCAGCCGTTTCCGCTTAATTTGAGGCCACTAAAATTTATGCGTACTAGTATGGCACCAACCCTTGCTCATAAAACGTACTAGTATGGCACCGACCCCGAAAGGGTTAAACCCACCAGTTGATGTGTATTGGACACGTGGCATGATTTGTTTACTCTTGAACATAGGCAAAAATCGAACATTTCAGCTACTTTGAGCTCATTTTCAAGTTACTTTTAGTCTGAAAACCATTCAGACATTCTATCAAATGAGACCAAGAAAATGAGAATACAACCATAATACCATATGAAAATACACGGCAAAATTGGTGTTTTAAACCAAAAACACGGTCTTTTTTTTTTTCTCATTATGCACTGCGTGCTGCAGGATTTTTATTATACTGTGCACACTGACCACTCAGACCCATTCTCTCATATGTAGGCCTACCCCAGCTTTCTCCCGCTAGATTTGAAGCCGCTAGAATTTTGGCATAGTACTACGGCACCAACACTGGCTTGCAAGCCGTAGTACTATAGCACCAACAGTGAAAGGGTTAATGTCACCTTTGCACCTTCTATAACATTTCTGGTATATTTTTAAATGTTTATACAGTTGTATACTGTATATTTTAATAAACAGAATAGAAAAATCAGCTCTAATATATGTACAGTGGACCCCCGATTAACGACCATAATTCGTTCCAGAATGCTGTTCAAGTGCCGTTACCGAATGAATTTATTAACGTAAGGAATAATGTAAATTAGATTAGTCCTTTTGGACCCCGAAACATACACTAACAAAAGCACTTACAAAAATACAATTACATAATTGTTAGTGTTTGGAGCAGGCCGTTAACTGGGGGTCCACTGTACATTATTTAGGTATGCATACTAGTCAGAGCCCATCGTAAGTCTGAGTCATCACTAAATGAGTACGATCGCAAAGTGAGGAGAGGCTGTATTCTTATTGTCATGAACTGTGTGTCTCATTGTCTAGTAATTATAAGTCAGTTTTAACCCTTTCAGTGTCGAGACCTCTGCTCTCAAACTTGCTCTCAGGGTCGAAGAATTAAAAAAAAATTATCTTATGAAATGATAGAGAATCTTTTTCCCAATGTAATGAAACCAAAAGTACGAAATTTGATGGAAAACTTACGGAATTACACTCTCGCAAAGTGAGGAGAGGCTGTATTCATGTAGTACAGTAAATGAAAATTTAACTAACCCTTACCTGTCAGAGGAGAGCAAACATGGTTTCTCTTCTTTGTCTCTTTTCAGCACTAACACCTTGTTCTGACTCACTGGTTCTTTGTTTCACTAAAAACCTGTCCAGTGAGGTTTATTTCAGGCTCCGTTTTAGCACTTGTCTAAATTGAGATACAGTGGACCCCCGCCTAACGAACACCCTGGAAATCGTACAATTATGTAAGTACAATATTGTAAGTACTTTTGTAAGTGTATTTTTGGGGGTCTGAAATGGACTAACCTACTTGACATTTTTTTTAAGGGAGTAAATTCGTTCGGTAATGGCACTTGTGCAGGCTTCTGGAATGAATTTTGCTCGTTAGGCGGGGTCCACTCTATTCCACTGTCATTGTACATGTTAGAGAGATGGATGGCCACTGCTTTGTCTGGATGGTATTTTTCAGCAAACTCCTACACTTCATGCCATTTAACACACATTTCCTTGACAAGTGCAATGGGCACATCATCCCTTCCCTCCTCTGCCTCTAATGACAGCTCCTCGGCTGCAATCTTTCGCTGCTCCTTCTGAAGGTCTAGAAATTGTTCTGTGATGAGTTCACTTCTATGCTCCTCCACCAACTCCTCCACATCATCTTCAGTCACCTTTAGGCCCAAGGTATTTCCCAGGGACACAATATCCTCTACTGGCTCAGGCTCATTTTCAAAGCCTTCAAAATCCCTGGCTGCCACAAAGTCAGGCCACAATTTCTTCCATGCTGACCACTCGGTCGTGTAAGACACATTACCCCAGGCTTTGTCTATAAGCCTCAAGTAAGTGAGGATATTGAAATGGTCCTTCCAGAACTCCTGAGGGTTAAATTTGTTTCTGAAGTGGCTTCAAAGCACCTTTCAAAAGTGCTTTGGTGTAGTGTTTCTTGAAGTTAGAAATGACCTGCTGCTCCATGGGCTGAATGAGAGGAGTGGTGTTAGGAGGCAAGAACTTTACAGTTACAGTTATAAAACTGAACTCCTCCAGCAACTTGTTTTCCAAGCTTGGAGGGTGAGCAGGACCATTATCCAGAAGTAAAAGGCCCTGAGTGGCAATTGTTTTTTAATGAGGTACTTTTTGACTGATGTTGTTGGTCGACAACCAAGAGAACATACGAAAACTAGAACATTTTTTTCTCAAACACCTTTTGAAATTTGTGTGAAATTGGTCAAATTTTCAATTTCTGATCACTTTATTGGGTAGTTGAAACAGGTGAATGGGCGGTTTTTTGTACTCATTTGACAGAATAGAAGTAAGTAAATAAGTAAGTTTATTCAGGTATACACAAAAACTGATTTATTCGATAAGTAATGCAATCGATAACTGAGGTTCGACTGTAGTGTTGATGTGTAATAAAACATTGGTAGGCACAAAAGAAAGCCACTAATTATGAAATGCATTTCAGGCAACTACTCATAAGGCTTAATTAAAAGTTACTTAAGAACTAGACACAGACTATTAAGTAGAACTTATGTAGTTAACAACAATCATAAGTACAATAAGAAGGTAGCTAATGACAAATGGTCAGTTACAAAGGAATTACGTATGTATATTTAAACTGATCAATGATCTTCAGTTTTGTGGGGTGATTGAACAGAGATGGTGAAGATACAGGATGTTACTTAGTTACAATAGAAATACAATGGGACAAGATGTGTTGCCATTTATGTATGAAAGTTACAGGAAGACTGAACCCAGGTACCTGAATTGATGCAAAGAATATTTTTCTAGTAATAAATTAAAGTTGGAGGAAGGCTAGAGCAAGAACAGGGACAATAATGGATGAGAGACAGAGTTGCAGGATTTTTCAGAATAATAGATTGTTGTCAGGATCACATTAAGGTAATGAGGCATTTTTTAACAGTAGCTTTGAAGTGGTTAGCACACAGGGAGCCTCTAGAATCTTCAGACAAAGAGTTCCAGATTTAATTTCCTTTTATATCTACCTGGAGTCTACCTGGAGAGAATTCCAGGGGTCAACGCCCCCGCGGCCCGGTCTGTGACCAGGCCTCCTGTTGGACCAGAGCTTGATCAACCAGGCTGTTACTGCTGGCCGCACGCAGTCCAACGTACGAACCACAGCCCGGCTGATCAGGTACCGACTTGAGGTGCCTGTCCAGTGCCTGCTTGAAGACAGCCAGGGGCTTGTTGGTAATCCCCCTGATGTATGCTGGGAGGCAGTTGAACAATCTTGGGCCCCTGACACTTATTGTGTTGTCCCTCAACATGCTAGTGGCACCCCTGCTCTTCATTGGGGGGATGTTACATCGCCTGCCGAGTCTTTTGCTTTCGTAGGGAGTGATTTTTGTGTGCAAGTTTGCTACTAAGCCCTCGAGAATTTTCCATGTGTATATAATAATGTATCTCTCCCGCCTGCGTTCTAGAGAGTACAGGTTTAGGAACTTCAAGCGTTCCCAGTAGTTGAGATGGTTTATCGCACTTATGCGTGCGGTGAAGGTTCTCTGCACATTTTCAAGGTCAGCAATTTCACCCGCCTTGAAAGGTGCAGTTAGTGTGCAGCAATATTCCAGCCTAGATAGAACAAGCGATCTGTAAAGTGTCAACATGGGCTTGGCATCCCTGGTTTTGAAGGTTCTCATTATCCATCCTGTCATTTTTCGAGCAGATGCAATTGCTACATTGTTATGGTCCTTGAAGGTGAGATCCTCTGACATGATCACTCCCAGGTCTTTGACATTAGTTTTTCGCTCTATTGTGTGGTTGGAATTAGTTTTGTACTCCGATGAGATTTTAATTTCTTCACGTTTTCCGTATCTGAGTAATTGAAATTTCTCATCATTGAACTTCATATTGTTTTCTGCAGCCCATTTAAAGATTTGGTTTATGTCTGATTGGAGTCTTGCAGTGTCTTCAACGGTGGACACTGTCATACAGATTCGGGTGTCATCTGCAAAGGAAGACACAGCACTGTGGCTTATATCCCTGTCAATGTCTGATATGAGGATGAGGAATAGGATGGGAGCAAGTACTGTGCCTTGTGGAACAGAGCTTTTCACAGTAGCTGCCTCAGACTTTACTCTGTTGACTACTACTCTTTGTGTTGAGTCTTTACACAGTTTTAGTCTGACATAGGGAATATCAGAGATTTTTGTCTAGTATTATGCCCATGAGTTCTGTTGCAGCTATCAAGAAAGAGTTTTAAGGCAGGACTGATGTATTAGAATTGATTGTCCTGTAAATGTAGTATGCAGAAATCTATTAATGTTCTTTCTATCTTGCAGACAAAAATAATGTACAAAATATTATGCACACTGCCTCGTATTTCTTGTTTGGCTGGTCATCATTCGACTCCTGGAGTTTTGTACAGCATGTCTTCAGCGACATCTCGGGTAACTGCAGTAAGTAAATGTAGTACATAATACATACACGTACTGTATATATTAATGGACCTCAATTTAATGGATTTCAGATACAGTGGACCCTCGGTTTTCGTTCACCTCCAAACTCGAACAATTATGTAAGTGTATTTTCGTAAGTGCTTTTGTAAGTGTATTTTTGGGGGTCTGAAACGACTAATCTAATTTACATTTGTCCTTATGGGAACAAATTCGTTCGGTAACGGGAAAATCGAGGGTCCACTGTATTTGTTGAATCTAGAATTGCTTGTTATTGTTACAGTCATGGAAGATGAAGAATGAGTTACAATACTATTGCGGGAGCAAGTCACTTTGACTTTTATGAGGGTTATCCTAGGTAATTTACATTTACTAATGTAAAGCAGTTGTAATCATCCAAAAATTATGTAAAATTGTACCTAAAAAATAAACACACACAACCCTAATTTTAAAGGGAAATTTTATGATGTTTTGGTCCATCCTGGATCATTATTAGTTCATAGCTGAATGTGAAAAGCAAAGAAAACCAGAAAACAGATCATTCAGAGTGAGGGGGATGAAAGTAGTTGTTGTAATAGTAGTGTAGACTAACTGAGATGAGTGCAACCATAATTGACCATATATGGACAAACATACTAATTCCCCTTAAAGCGGGGATAATGATGGACAACACTACTGACCACTACCCAACTTTCTTCCTAACAAACATTTGTAAGCAACCAATGGAATATAATAAGCTTTCCTGTCGACTCCATGATGAGGCTTTAACCCTTTGACTGTCGGAGGCCCCTCTCTGAAACTGTCATTCTATGTCGGGAAATATTCGAAAAAAAAAAATTATTTTTTCTTATCAAAATGTTAAGATTATTTTTCTGATTGTTTAACCCTTTCAGGGTCGAGACCCCGATTCTTAACTCTCTCTCAGGGTCGAAACATTTTCGGAATTTTTTTTTTATTTTTTCTTATGAAATGATAGAGAATCTTTTTCCGATCATAACGCCACCAAAATTATGAAATTTGATGGAAAACTAATGGAATTATGCTTTCACGAAGTTAGCGGTATCCATGACATTTACGCATCGGCGATTTCGCCCACTTTGAGCCCTATTTTCGGCAAATTCCAATGTTTCAGTCTACTAAACTTATAGCTATTTCGCTAGAACTCCATTTCTTCTATCGATTGAGTACAAGAAACTGCCTATTTACCAATTTCAACTACCCAAAATAGTGGTCAGAAAATGGCAATTTGGCCAATTTCACACAAATTTCAAACGATGCCAATTTCAAAATAGGGTCCATAATAAACAAGGCAGTCATTCCTGGCACTAAAATAACATCTTCTCTGTTCATTAGTCACGTCTCCAGGCCCCTCTTACATTACTTTTGCTTTCCATTTTCAATTTTTATTCTCACAAAAAATAGAAGATTTACTGTTATGTATACAACTGCATCATTGTAAAAATGGTATAAATATCAGCGCACTTGTGCAAGAATATTAGACTCTCCAGTTGATGTGTATTGGACGCATGGTGTGATTTGTTTACTCTTGAACATCGGCCAAAATCGAACATTTTTGCTACTTTGCACTCAGTTTCAAGGTACAGTGGTACCTCGAGTTACGATATTTTTTCGTTCGAGAATGCTGTTCAAGTGCCATTACCAAACGAATTTATCCCCATAAGGAATAATGTAAAATAGACTAGTCCTTTTACACCCCCAAAAATATACTTACAAAAGCATTTAAAAAAATAAACTTACATAAAAGGGCGATTTTGGGGACCATCGTAACTCGAGGTACCACTGTACTTGTCATCGTGAAATCAGTCAAAATTATCTCAATTTCTGTAATATGTCATCTATTCTATAAAATGAGACTAAGAAAACGAGAATACAAGCATAAATACCATACAAAAATAGACTGCAAAGTCGCTGTTTTAAACCAAAAACATGGTCAGAGTTTTTTTTCCCCTCTTTATGCACTGTGTGGTGCAGGAATTTTTTTATACTGCGCACAATGACTGCACAGACCCATTCTATCACATCTAGGCCTAACAGCCTGTTTCTGCTTGATTTGAGGGCGCTAGAATTTAGGTGTATTAGTACGTCAATAAACCCAGGGCGTAAGCGTACTAGTACGACCAAAACCCCGAAAGGGTTAAAAGGTGATATAAAAAAGACCTGGAAAACCATATCTGAAATTCTAGGAACCAAAAAGATAGTATCCAGTAACAGAACAATCAAACTAACAAAACCAGATGAACCCCTACTCCCACCGACTGAAACAGCAAACAGACTCCATGATTTCTTCTCCACCATAGGAAAAAAGCTGGCAAGCAAAATCCCAAGTTCAAACACTCCACCTAACGACTACCTCACTGGCACCTACCCGAATACACTAATCTTAGCTCCGACCAACCCAACAGAAGTCTCACTTGTAATCAACACATTAAAAAACAAGGCAGGAGATTTAAATAACTTACCACCTTTTATATACAAAAAAGCTTCTCAAGTTCTGTCACCAATTATTGCAACACACTTTAACAAATCCATAGAATCCTCCACCTTCCCATCAATACTCAAAATAGCGAGGGTTACCCCTATACATACATAAAGGAGGAGATCAAACAGACCTGAATAACTATAGGCCAATATCTAACTTACCCCTTCTCTCCAAAATCTTTGAAAAATTAATTCATAGGCAGATCTATTCCTACCTCATCTCCCACAACGTACTCAACCACTGTCAGTTTGGATTCAGGCCTAATAAAAACACAAATGATGCTATTATACACATGCTAGAAATAATATACACCGCTCTCGAGAAAAAAGAAATCCCATTGGGAATCTTCATTGATTTACGTATGGTTTTTCTGGTTGTATTCTTGTTTTTTTAGTCTCATTTGATAGAATGGAAGATATATTACAGAAATAGATATGATTTTGATTGGTTTCATGATGAAAAGTACCATGAAATTGAGCTGAAGGTAGCAGAAATGTTTGATTTTTGCCATGTTCAAGAGTAAACAAATAACGTCATCGTCCAATACGTGTCCAACTGGCTAGTCTAACATGCAGTCATGAATGGGTTAACATTATTTATACAATTATTACAATAATGCAGTAGTCTGCATAACAGTAAATCTTCTATTTTTTATGTGAATAAAAGTTCAAATGGAAAGCAAGAGTAAAGAGGGGCCTGGAGACATGACTAATGAACAGAGAAAATGTTATTTTAGTGTGAGGAATGTCTGCATTGTTTATTCTGGACCCTATTTTGAAATTGGCATCTTTTGAAATTTGTGTGAAATTGGTCAAATTGTCAATTTCTGATCACTTTATTGGGTAGTTGAAACAGGTGAATGGGCGGTTTTTTGTACTCATTTGACAGAATAGAAGTAAGTTTATTCAGGTATACACAAATACAGTTATGTACATAGATTATCATACATAGCAGCATGTGTGTAGAGAACCTAGGATAACCCAAAAAAGTTAGACAAAGTGACTTATTTCTATAGAGGTCCTTAAAGACCATCGTGTAGTCGATGGGTTTTAACACATAATAAACCAGCTAGCCATTTTGTATAACAAACCAGAAACAAGAACAAGATCTGTTCTTTCAGTGCAACGCTTGTATAAACCTTGCTGAATTTAAACAGCACTACAGAAACAATGGAATGAGCCAAAAATAGGGCATAAATTGGGTGAAATCGCTGATGCATAAATATCACCGTTGGGTTAAGTGTATTCTAACCTAACCACTCTGTAATCCGGCAAAGTCACTAATCCAGCACCCTACAAGTCCCGATGATGCCTGATTAGTGATGGCCGACCTGTAGTATTAGTAATGGGATTAACAATAAAGTTTGTAGTATTTGTCATAGCTGTAGTAGAAATAGTAGAAGTACTAATAGCAGCAGCAGTAAGGGTATATTACAACTCTAGGTGGTGGCAAAGCTGGTGACTCCATTCTCCAACACAGATCCCTAAGGCACTATAACTTGCAAAAGAAATGAAAAGAGGATCAATGCAATGGGCATACTGGCCCTTGAAAGGTAAAAATAAAGAAGCAAGTAAGGAGAAAATCAGTAGATAGTAAAGGTGAAGAAAATATTGAAGATAGGTCAAGAGAGCCCCAACTGATGGCAGCAAGTGGCTAGTGGTCTAATGTGAAATATAAAACTCAACAGGGTTTACATCATTTCTTCTTCCTCTTCTTTCTCCTTCCTTGCTAGCTTCTTTGTTACTTCTCACGGGCCAGTAGGCCCATTGCAGTGCCAGTTTCTTTTGTTTAACTCCTTAGGGACCTGTATGAGAGGGTGAAGTCACCTTCTCCACTGCCTTGAGTTGTAATATACCCTGACTGCTGCTACTACAACCTTTATTACTAATTCTATTGTTACTACCCTGTACTACTATTTCCAATACTTGTAGTAGTAACACCGCTGCCAACAGCCACTATCAGTTATTTTTATTACCTGTAATACGTATTACTACTATTCTTACAACCACTATTTTCTTTCCCCCTTTCCTCTTCCCGACTCTGTTTTTCACATTGAGTTTTCACATAATAATGGTCCAATATTAATTGTGAATCAGAGAAAAATAATCTCATCATTCAGATTGGTCTGTTAAGTTGACATTTCACTCTCCATTTTATTCACAGAAACTAGTACTGCCCGAAATGCCTAGGCATGCTAGTGGCCTTATTTTATAATATGTAAACCACACATTGTAAGCTTTGCAAGGAAGTAAACATTTTCATTTTCATTCATAGGAATTATACCAAATTCCAAACAGTTGAAAGTTGAATGGAAAGGTGAATGTTAGGCAAAATCTGTTGGGGAGAAAATTGTCTGGAAAATGGTTGTTGGATGCAGTAGCTTGAACAGTAACCCTCTAAATTCTAGTCAATTGTATAATAATAATATCTTTATTTACTACAAGTACATGTACATGGTACACAGGCCTAGCTGACATCAATGACATATAGAAATCCCCTTGTTATGCTGAGCATTTCGGGCAAATTAGGTTAGTGTCCCAGGATGCGACCCACACCAGCCGACTAACACCCAGGTACCCATTTTATTGATGGGTGAACATAGACAAAAAGTGTAAAGAAACATGCGCAATGTTTCTACCCTGGCTGAGAATCGAACCCAGACCCTCGCATTGTGAAGCGAGAGCTTTAGCCACCAGACCACCAGAGCCTTGATTCTTTTTTATGATGTCTCCAGTGTTTCCAGTTAATATTGAAAAACACTGCTAACAAGGACTCCTAACTTCATGAAGAGAAGAAATATAGTCTGCAATTCATCTTCCCATTAAATGATTGCAAACCTCTGTAAGGCAAGTGACATACTGGCATGATCACTTCGAGGCTCAGCAAGCAGGTCGCTCTACTGTACTACTTGTGGCAAATACTGTCCCCACTAGACATGTGAAGCAACCACACTGCATGAAATTGACTAGAATAGTAATATTAAATGGCACTAAATCACTGCAGTGACCATAGAAAACTACATATCATTAAGGCTTCATAAATTAGACACATGTGCAACACTTGGGTATCTTTAATGAGGAAACGTTTCACCACACAGTGGCTTCATCAGTCCAATACAAAGGAGAATGGTGAAGAACAGGAGGAGTTTGAAGTAATCAGTCCCTCAGCCTTGAGTCGATGTGATCAGTCCATCAATCTTGAAAAGAATACAGCATAAGTGCGAAGAAGTGGCTTATATACTGTAGACAGGTGAGGTGCAGCAGTCGTAGGTGGTATCACATTTGACAAATGTGGAAGTAGGTATTCTTTTCAAGATTGATGGACTGATTACATCGACTCAAGGCTGAGGGACTGATTACCTCAAACTCCTCCTGTTCTTCACCATTCTCCTTTGTATGGACTGATGAAGCCACTGTGTGGCGAAACGTTTCCTCATTAAAGATACCCAAATGTTGCACATGTGTCTAATTTATCAACTTGTTGGTTCTCTGAACAATTCATCTACATCATTAAGGCTTGGTACCTTTAAAAGAAAATATCACACAGACATTTGGGCAGAATCAAATAACCATAAGTCTGACAGCATCACTTACAGGTGGCTTAACCATTACTGGATCAAGATGCAAATATCGTTATTTACTGCATCTCCTTTGAGATGCACCACACAAGGGTTAGTTTAATAAAAACTTGTTCTGTCATTGTCTATACAGCTACCAGCCTGAAGATGTCTACATGGTAGGCAAAAATGTTAAAACCATTAGCAAAAAATGTTATAAAAAACTTCAAATGCACTGTAGATTATTAATTTTCATAAATCAGGGAAAGGGTGGGGCTTGAACCCCTGGCAGGTGAGTCCTAAAACTCGCAGGCCAGTGTGTTAACCACTTGGCCACCTGGCTTTAAAAAGATTCATGTAACTGTGTTATTATAATTTCATGAGTTATTAATTTACATTATATTGTACATTGATCATTAATAAAACATGCCACAATCAAAATAAGTATCATGCCTACATACACACACACAAATCCCATATTGTGTTACTGTTCTGTTTTTAAGTTGTTTATATTTTGTATAGTAATTCATTCATTCACCATAATTCACAGGCTAACACAGGAACCACCTATTGATTAAATAATAAAAATTTTAGGCAAGGATGTTTTTTACAAGAGAAATTCTTAATTTTCTTCAGCTACTGTAATTTCATGTTCAAAGATGCAGTATAAAAAAACAAAGATTTTACTCTGATCACCTGCAAAGAATGTAGAGTTGTCAGTGGAGCCAATTTCCTGCCTTCATGATGAACCAGTGAGGATCAGAGTATTTGGCCTCAGTCCAGACGAGGATGTCACTCTTCAAGCATTCATGGAGGACTACAAAGGGGTTGGCTTCATTTCTTATGCTCATTACAGGTATGTTATCACATTGAAGAAAACAATGCCAGTGATTATTGAACAAATTTTTTTAATGTAGTTCCACATGCAAATTTTTTATATTTTATCAGTGTGCATTTATCTTCTTATTAATGTCTATTCTATGTTTTGAGAAACAAGTACATATCTCATTTGTTCCCTGATTCTGGGTCACTTAACCATGTAAATTTTACTGTGACTTAATGCCTATGATTTGGAAAGAATCATGGGTAGGTTGTTCAAGCTGCAGCTAATATAGTATACAGTGGACCCTCGGATATTGGCCGTTCCGGGTATCGGCCAATTAGAATTTTGGCCGCTTTTTGGCCAAAAATCTTTCCCGGATTTCTGCCGTCAACTCGGAAATCAGCCATATTGGACGCGTCCGCCCACCACTCTGCTGCGTTCGAGAGTCAGTCTGGCTGTGTCTCTCGGTGAGTGAGCAAGACTCCTTGCATTCATCCAAACATTTCATTATAATCCATTGTTTTTTGTGGCTGTTGATTGAGTGCAACTGTGAAATAAGCTACCATGGGCTCAAAGAAAGTTCCTAGTGCCAGCCCTTTGGTAAAGAAGTGAGAAACACGATAGAATTCAAGAAAGAAATTGTAACAAAGTACGAGAGTGGTGTACGTGTGCTCGAGCTTGCCAGGATGTATGGGAAATTCAAATCAACAATCACTTCCATCCTGGCAAAGAAAGTAGAAATCAAGGAAGCTAATGTGGTGAAAGGGGTAAATATGCTAACGAAACAAAGATCACCAATAATCGAAGATGTGGAGAAGTTATTGTTGGTGTGGATCAACGATAAACAATTAGCAGGAGATAGTGTTGTTGGGCGATCATTTGTGAAAAGGCAAGGCAGTTGCATGCGGATCTCGTGAATAAAATACCTGGAATGAGTGTTGATGTTAGTGAATTTAAGGCCAGCAAAGGCTGGTTTGACAGATTTAAGAAGCGTAGTTGCATACACAGTGTTGTAAGACATGGCGAGGCTGCAGGTTCACACAAACGTGCGGCTGAAGAATTCGTGCATGAACTCAAGGAGTACGTAGAGGCTGAAGAATTCCTCCCCCAACAAGTGTTCAGTTGTGACGAAACAGGCCTCTTTTGGAAGAAAATGCCAAAGAGGACCTACATCATGCAGGAGGAAAAGGCACTGCTAGGACACAAGCCTACTCTTTTGTTCTATGGTAATGCTAGTGGGGATTTCAAAGTGAAGCCTTTACTGGTGTATCATTCTGAAAATCCCAGAGTGTTCAAGAAAAACAGTGTTATCAAGAGTAAATTGTGTGTTTGTTGAAAGCTAATAATAAGGCATGGGTCACAAGGCAAATTTTCATTGACTGGGTCCATGAAGTGTTTGGCCTCAGTGTGAAAAAATACCTCCAGGAAAATAAATTGCCACTCAAGTTCCTCCTGGTACTGGACAATGCTCCTGCTCATCCTCCAGACTTGGTAGACATATTGTCTGTGGAGTTAAGTTTTATAACAGTGAAGTTCTTGCCTCCTAACACCACTCCTCTCATCCAGCCCATGGATCAGCAGGTCATTTCTAACTTCAAAAAACTACACAAAAGCAATGTTTCAAAGGTGCTTTGAAGTGACATCGGACACTGACTTGACCCTAAGAGCGTTCTGGAGGAATCACTTCAATATCCTCCATTGCATAAGCCTTATAGGTAAGGCTTGGCAGGGAGTGACTTCCAGGACTTTGAACTCTGCTTGGAAAAATTGTGGCCAGAATCTGTTCTCGACAAGGATTTTGAAGGGTTTGAGGCTGACCCTGACCATTAGGAGCCTATGCCTGTTGTAGAATCTATTGTGTCTTTGAGGAAGTCCGTAGGGTTGGAGGTGAGTGGCGAGGATGTGGAAGAGTTGGTGGAGGACCACAGGGAAGAGCTAACCACTGAAGAGCTGCAAGACCTTCATCTGCAACAGCAACAGACCACAGCTGAGGAAATTGGTTCAGAGAGGGAAGGATTCGCCTTCTTTAGCGATTAAGGACATGTGTGCAAAGTGGAGGGAGGTGCAAAGTTTTGTGGAGAAATACCACCCTGACCAAGCTGAAACACGCCATATCTGCAACATGTTCAGTGACAAAACCTTGTCCCACTTCATCCAAATCTTAATGAGACACCAGAAACAGAGCTCTCTGGACAGTTTTTTTGTGCGACAGGAGTCCAGTGACTCTCAAGCTGGTCCTAGTGCCAGTAAAAGACAGAGAAGGGAAGTAACCCTAGAGAAGAAAAAATTCTTATGAAATGATAGAGAATCTTTTCCCGATGGTATAACACCAAAAGTATGAAATTGGCTGGCTGGCTGGCTGGCTGGCTGGCTGGCTGGCTGGCTGGCTGGCTGGCTGGCTGGCTGGCTGGCTGGCTGGCTGGCTGGCTGGCTGGCTGGCTGGCTGGCTGGCTGGCTGGCTGGCTGGCTGGCTGGCTGGCTGGCTGGCTGGCTGGCTGGCTGGCTCTGGCTGGCTGGCTGGCTGTGCTGTGGCTGGCTGGCTGGCTGGCTGGCTGGCTGGCTGGCTGGCTGGCTGGCTGGCTGGCTGGCTGGCTGGCTGGCTGGCTGGCTGGCTGGCTGGCTGGCTGGCTGGCTGGCTGGCTGGCTGGCTGGCTGGCTGGCTGGCTGGCTGGCTGGCTGGCTGGCTGGCTGGCTGGCTGGCTGGCTGGCTGGCTGGCTGGCTGGCTGGCTGGCTGGCTGGCTGGCTGGCTGGCTGGCTGGCTGGCTGGCTGGCTGGCTGGCTGGCTGGCTGGCTGGCTGGCTGGCTGGCTGGCTGGCTGGCTGGCTGGCTGGCTGGCTGGCTGGCTGGCTGGCTGGCTGGCTGGCTGGCTGGCTGGCTGGCTGGCTGGCTGGCTGGCTGGCTGGCTGGCTGGCTGGCTGGCTGGCTGGCTGGCTGGCTGGCTGGCTGGCTGGCTGGCTGGCTGGCTGGCTGGCTGGCTGGCTGGCTGGCTGGCTGGCTGGCTGGCTGGCTGGCTGGCTGGCTGTGGCTGGCTGGCTGGCTGGCTGGCTGGCTGGCTGGCTGGCTGGCTGGCTGGCTGGCTGGCTGGCTGGCTGGCTGGCTGGCTGGCTGGCTGGCTGGCTGGCTGGCTGGCTGGCTGGCTGTGGCTGGCTGGCTGGCTGGCTGGCTGGCTGGCTGGCTGGCTGGCTGGCTGGCTGGCTGGCTGGCTGGCTGGCTGGCTGGCTGGCTGGCTGGCTGGCTGGCTGGCTGGCTGGCTGGCTGGCTGGCTGGCTGGCTGGCTGGCTGGCTGGCTGGCTGGCTGGCTGGCTGGCTGGCTGGCTGGCTGGCTGGCTGGCTGGCTGGCTGGCTGGCTGGCTGGCTGGCTGTCTGGCTGTCTGTCTGTCTGTCTGTCTGTCTGTTCTCTCTCTCTCTGTGTCTCTCTGTGTCTCTGTCTCTCTGTGTCTCTGACAGGTACACATAAATACAATTATACATAGTGTAAATTACCTAGGATACATGGGAGAATATTATAATAATAATATAATAATACTAATAATAATTGAAGCATGGTGTAAGACGTGTGTGTCACCAAGTCTTCACTAAACTAATGACAGTGGTGACATTTGATGAGGGTACACTGCCTTCTCTTTATTTGTTTTCACTTTACACATAAACATGTCTGTCTGTCTATCTGTCTGTCTGTCTGCTTGTTTCTCTTTCTGTCTCTCTCTGTCTCAGAGAGAGTCACTTGTGAATCAACTAGTATTACACACAACGCAGTAGTCACTGCGTCACATCTGAGATCTGAGTCCTGTTACGTATTATTTGCCAGTCTGGATTTTTTGGGTTATCCTAGGTAATTTACACTATGTATAATTGTATTTATGTGAACCTGTGAGACAGACAAGACAGCCAGCCTCCCAGAGCCAACCAGCTAGATAGCCAACCAGCCAGATTGCCAGCCAGCCAGATAGCCAGCCAGCCAGATTGCCAAATTGCCAGCCAGCCAGCCAGCCAGCCATGGACAATTCTATAACCAAAGAACTTTGTCCATTTTTTTCCTGAATCTGAACCAACAGACTTTGTCCCATAATTCCGAAGTCCATTAAATCAAGGGTTTATTGTACGTACAGTGGAACTTCAGATTTCGTATGCACCGAATACAGTGGTACCTCGGGATACAATCTTAATTCGTTCTAGTAGGCTGTTTGAGTGCCGATACCAAATGAATTTGTTCCCATAAGGAATAATGTAAATTAGATTGATCTGTTTCAGACCCCCAAAAATACACTTACATAAATAGACTTACATAATTGTTTGAGTTGGGAGCTGTACGTATCCTGAGGTACCACTGTATTCTACGTTTCGGATTTAGACCACTTTTTTGGGCAAAATTTTGGTCCGGATTTTGTACCTTCTGGAAATCGTATGTATCAGATGCGTCCCGCCCGGGACGCCGCCACTTATGCGTACATGTCTCAGTCTGGCTGTGTCACTGGTTGAGTGAGCATTACTTTGTGCGTTCATCCGAAACATTTCATAATAGTAATCCATTGTTTTTTGTGCTTAACTATTGAGTGCGACTGCGAAATAAGCCACCTTGGGCCCAAAGAAAGTTCCTAGTGCGAACCCTTTGGTGAGAAACACGATAGAATTCAAGAAAGAGATTGTAGAAAAATATGAAAGTGGCGTACGTTTAGCCGAGCTTGCCAGGGGTCCAGTGCCAGTAAAAGACAAAGAAGGGAAGTAACCCTGGATACGGCTTTGATACCTGAAGTTCTTATGGAGGGTAATTCCCCTTCCAAACAGTATGCTCTCCTCTCTCTCCCCTCCTCGCCTTCTTCCATACGCCAACAAGAGTCTTCAATAAAGGTATGTAATAGTGATTTAAATGTTCATTTATCCATTTCATTAGTGCTTTATATTTATTTCTCATTGTTTTCTGTATGTAAAACTATAGTTATTCTTTAAAAAATGTATTTTTTGTTAATATTTTTGAGTGTCTGCAACGGATTAATTGTATTTACATTATTTTTTATGGGAAATATTACTTCGGTTTTCATACGTTTCGGATTTAGACCGACCTTCTGGAATGGATTAAGTACGAAATCCAGGGTTCCACTGTACGTACTTGGTTAACACTCTCTTAATGACACTAACTTATTTAAGTGCTGCTCTGTATCAAAAGTGGAATTTTTTGCTTTATATATTTATCTTCATTATCAGTTTCATTGTCTTTTTTCTTCTAACATTAATAAATCAGTAAAATAAAGTAAGATACATAATTTGACACTGTGGAAAGTTCCTTGTGCAATGCATTTTGGGCAAATTAAGACTTAACTTTAAACTAGTTGAAAATTACATAATTGATAAGCTCAATGTTGATTATGTAAATCCTAATGCTTCTGGATATAGATATAATGCTGACAGGTGTGAGTATGATGACTGCAGAATAAGCTATTACTGGGACAACGTTTCACTCATGGTAAGCCTCTACCCTGAGAGAAACTTTGTCCCAGTGAAAGGCTTGATCTGTATATTGCAACTTCAAACCAACAACTTATCTTCCTACACATTTTTAACCCTTTGACTGTCGCAACTCCCAATCCTAAAGTGTCACTCTGTGTCGCAAAATATTTGAAAAGAAAAAAAAAATTTCTTATGAAATGATAGAGAATCTTTTCCCGATGCTAATGACACCAAAAGTACAAAATTTGATGGAAAACATACGGAATTACGCTCTCGCAAAGTTAGCGATCTCGGTGATATTTACGCATCAGTGATTTCGCCCACTTTGAGCCCTATTTTCAGCCAATTCCATTGTTCCAGTTGACCAAACTCATAGTTATTTCTTTAGAACTCCATTTGTTCTATCGATTGAGTACAAGAGACTGCCCATTTACAGATTTCAACTACCAAATAAAGTGGTCAGAAATTGGCAATTTGGCCAATTTCATGCAAATTAAAAAATAAGCTAATTTCAAAATAGGGTCCAGAATGAACAATGCAGACATTCATGGCACTAAAATGACATTTTCTCTGTTCATCAGTCATGTCTTCAGTCCCCTTTTATATTACTCTTGCTTTCTATTTTTATTTTTTTATTCACACAAAAAATAGAAGATTTACTGTTATGTAGACTACTGCATTATTGTAATAATTGTATAAATAATGTCAACCCATTCGTGACTGTATTAGAATGGCTAGTTGGACATTTATTGGACAATGATGTCATTTGTTTACTCTTGAACATCATCAAAAATCGAACATTTCCGCTACTTTAAGGTCCGTTTTAATAAAAAAACAAGTCAAAGTTTTTTTTCTCATTATGCACTACGTGCTGCAGGATTTTTTTTATACTGGGCACACTGACCACACAGACCCCATTCTCTCACATGTGGGCCTACCAGCTTTCTCCCGCTTGATTTGAAGCTGCTAGAATTTTGGAGTATACGATATATACGTTAAACACATTGGCTCGTAAGATGTATATATATGACCGAAACAGTCAAAGGGTTAAACAAGATGTATAACTGCTGCAGTATACAGTGCAGGTAACACAATCATACTGTTTCTCATTGCATCAGAGCCAACAGCTGTGGCATGGTTGATGCAGGTACAATGGAGTCTCTGGGTGGTCACTTTAAGGGAATATTTCCAATGGGACTAATTGGCAGCTTACTGCCAGCACACACTGAACAAAAATTTACTCGCTTCTTCAAAAAGGACGTTGTAAACCCCAATGTTGTAAGTATGTGTATATTTATAAAGTATCTAAAACATTTAGTGATGAATTCTATATGTTGGTTTTGTTGTTATAAAGTGAAGTAATATCTGCTTATTTGGAATGAAAAATAAATGTGTGGAAAATATGACGAATTCTATAATTAAAATTTTGTAAACAAATTTGAAATGCAGATGAATAAGATTCAATACAGCAAATTTCATTAATAATAGAACCTGCCTTGTTGAATAAAAAGCTGTACTTTTTTGTCTTTTGAGTGCCTAATGTGTTTTTTGCCATAATTAGGGTAAGTACAGTGGACCCTTGGTTTTCATTGATAATTCTTTTCAGAATGCTGTTCGAGTACCGTTACCGAACGAATTTGTTCCCATAAGGATGAATGTAAATTAGATTAGTCGTTTCAGACCCCCCAAAAATACACTTACATAATTGTTCAAGTTTTGCGCTGTACAAAAACCGAGGGTCCACTGTAGTTTTCAAATACAGTGGACCCCCGCCTAACGAGCAAAATTCATTCCAGAAGCCTGCTCAAGTGCCATTACCGAACGAATTTACTCCCTTAAGAAAAAATGTCAAGTAGGTTAGTCCATTTCAGACCCCAAAAATTACACTTACAAAATCACTTACAATATTATACTTACATAATTGTACGGTTTCCGGGGTGTTCGTTAGGCAGGGGTCCACTGTACAGTGGACCCCCGAGTTTCGTGAACCCCGGAAATCGTACAATTATGTAAGTATAATATTGTCAGTGCTTGTGGAAGTGTATTTTGGGGGTCTGAAATAGACAACCTACGTGACATTTTTCCTTAAGAGAGTAAATTCGTTCGTAATGGCGCTGAGCAGACTTCAGGAGTGAAGTTTTACGAACTCGGGGGTCCACTGTACAGTGGACCCTCGGTTAACGAATACCCGGAAATCGTGCAATTATGTAAGTATAATTTTGTAAGTTCTTGTGGAAGTGTATTTTTGGGGGTCTGAAATAGACTAACCTACGTGAAATTTTTCCTTAAGGGAGTAAATTGCGTTCGGTAATGGCACTTGAGCAGACTTCAGGAGTGAAGTTTTTACGAAACTCGGGGGTCCACTGTATATGCAAAATATAAATTTAAATATGATGAAATTGAGATACATTCTTTCAAAAACATTTTTCAAATATTTAGCTGATTAGCCAGCACTAATGATGGGACAGTGTAGATAGATGTCTCCAAAATACTGAAATTGAGAGGGGAGGGTTGGATTTAAGCAGGGCTTGCACATGAGATAACAGGGTTTTCAAAGCTTATTCCTTGGGTAGCATTGAAAATGGGTTGGGTAAATACTTATATAGTGGTTCTGAATTTGAGAAGGACCTGCCTAGTATGGGTCAGTAGACCTGCTTTAATATGACTCCTTTCTTATGTTGGTTTTAGATAAAGGTGACTGCATACAAGGGTCACTTGGGTAAGGAAGCACTGTGTTCCCCTGATGTAGGAGAGCCCTTGGCCATGATAACTCATCTGAGGCACTATATGGCCCCTGGTGTGCAGCGCATTCCTGTGCATTACAAGAAAGTTCGTGGATGTCTCTTCCTACCCCCAGGTGAGTCTTGAAAATGCTGTTTTACAGGCAGAGTTTGCAATCTTGGCTTATAAAGCAGAGATTATTTTGCCAATCATGTCAAGTGTAAGTTCACTTTTGAAATAACTATGAAAATGAGTCTGAGCATGATAAGATCAATGTACGTCCCTGATAATATTGCGGTGCTCCGTGGCCTGGTGGCTAAAGCTCTCACTTCACATGGCAAGGGTCTGGGTTCGATTCCCAGCGAGGGTAGAAACATTGGGCGTGTTTCTTTACACTGGTTGTCTATGTTTCCCGTCAGTAAAATGGGTACCTGAGAGTTAGTCAACTGGTCTGGGTCGCATCCTGGGACAAAACTGACCTAATTTGTCTGAAATGCTCTGCATAACAAGCAGCTTTCTATATAGTAGCACAGTGGAACCTCGACTTGCGAGTTTAATCTGTTCCATGACCCAGCTCGTAACTCAATTTGCTCATATATCAAATCAATATTCCTCATTTAAATTACAGTGGACTCCCGGTGTTCGTACTGCTCGAAACTTGAACAATTATGTACAGTCAACCCTTGGTTTTCATTTGTCTCAGTTTTCGCCGATTTTGGTTTTCGTTCACTTTTTTTGTGGAAAAAATGTCTCAGTTTTCGTTGATTGTCTCAGTTTTCGTTGATGGTACGGAACCTGTCCTCCAGTGCCCCACACATACAAAGGCCGTAGACTGCCACCCACGCTCCAAACCAATATTTTTATGAAAAAACGTTACAAACTCCGAATAGTATTACAAACTCTGATGACTACGAACACCGGGGGTCCACTAACCTACTTGACATTTTTTCTTAAGGGAGTAAATTCGTTCGGTAATGACACTTGAGCAGGCTTCTGGAATGAATTTTGCTCGTTAGGCGGGGTCCACTGTAATTTACACTATGTATAATTGTATTTATGTGTACCTGTGAGACAGAGACAGCCAGCTGGCCAGCCAACCAGCCAGCCAGACCGCCAGCCAGCTCGCCAGCCAGCCAGCCATGTTGTTTACACATACCCATGCTCCCCCCCTACTGCCTTCCCCACCACCCACACTGTCGGAGAGTGAGGTATTCCTTACCGCTTGGCTTGGTGACAAAGGCGCACTGAATTACCACTCCCACAATGCAATGCGGGTGCTTAGGTTTTTTCCTATTGTGAACACTTACCATGTAGACCCATTCTATCACATGTAGGCCTACCAGCCTTTTACCCCTTGATTTGAGGGTGCTAGAATTTATGCGTACTAGTACGTCAAAAACCCTGGTGCAAAAGATGTACTAGTATGTCAAAAACCCTGGCGCATAATAATAATAATAATAATAATTTATTTAGACATGATACAATGTTGAACTACATAGTTAGGTATAAATGAGGTGTACATGCCAAAAGCCCCTAATATGCTGAGCATTGTGGGCATTCTTTAGATTAATTAACAGTAGAATACATGGTAAAAAATTATGTTTGATAATTTACAAAATAAGTATAGTTGTGTATCTAAGTTGTAAAATTTGAATATAAGTTGAACATAATAATTTATTAATTGCAGCACTGCAATTAATTGAATGAGATCAAACAAATTAAAACAATGAGTTGTATTGCAATTACAGTTTATATGGTATAATAATAATAATAATAATAATAATTTTTATTTGGACATGATACAAAGAATTACATTTGGTTATTTAGATTACATGAGGTGTACATGCCAAAAGCCCCTAGTATGCAGGGCATTTTGGGCAGACTTAAAATTTACTTAAAACTAGATTGTAAGAATTATTGTAGATAGTATACAATGAGTAAAGGTGAGTATTTAAGCTATGAAATTTGAACATAGTTTTGTACTTTTGTCTTCATTATAAAATTAATTAAATCAGATTAAACAAATTAAAGCAATAGTAATAATAAAATAATAAAAAGTTATGGTTGATAATTTATAAAATAAGTAAAGTTGCTTATCTAAGTTTTAAAGTTTGAATATAAGTTGAACATATCAATTAATTGTAGCAATTTATTGCAGCAATGCAACTAATTGAGTGAGATAACAATTTAAAACAATTTAAAACAATTGCATTGCAGTTAGTTTACGTGGTCATTATAATATCAGTGTTGGGAATAATTAGCTAAGTAAGTATTATTCATAACAGGTTTTACATTCATTCATTCAATCGTTCATTCATACATTACATTGACTTGAAAGTCAGGTTTACGTTAAGTGATTATTCTACTTTGCTGGGAATGGTTGATATGGAGCAATTATCTTTGGGTGAGAAGGTGGTTTTTAGCATCGTTTTGAATTGGGGTACAGGTAGGGTT
>WNWK01026967.1:0-26792 GCA_009830355.1 Cherax destructor | reverse complement strand
AGTGTCCACGTGGTTCTGAGCTTCGAATATATATTAGAGTTACAAGTGGAGGGGGAAGCAAAGGGCAGGACGAAAAACCCCAAACTACAAGAGAGAGGATACACACATGAAGACTTTCCTGCACAGGGTTCGTGGGACAGAGAACTCGCAGGGAAGTCAGTAAACGAGATGAGGGAATATTTTCAACAATTGAAGGAAGCTGAGGAGAGGTTTGTACCCAAGGGTAACAGAAATAATGAGAAGGCCAGGATGACCCCTTGGTTCCCCCAAAGGTGAGAGAGGCCCAAAAACCAAGTGTGCTTAAGAATGGAAGAAGTAAAGAAAAAGGACCAGGAGAATAAAGAAGAAACCAACCAGAAATGAATATACAGGTAGAAGGGGGGCCCCAACGACAATATGAAAATGCTAGCAGCGAAAGCCAACAATTAAAATTTGCACTAATAACTCATTACAGTTGTGGCCGGGTGTAGACTAATAGATTGCTCATTGCTTTATAATTTGTTCATGATTGCAACCATGTATAGACGTAAGTAAATTTACTTACTTACATGATTCATTACCTTGTAACTAGTGAATTCATTACCTTTGTACCTTGTTCAGCTATCAAAACTTTGGGGCCCAGTCTCTGGACCCTTTATATACCTCTGTAATCTGCAAATACTTTTGTAACTTGTCATGATTGTGACCAGATCCATCTGAGTTCATTACCTTTGTAACTTGCTCAGCTATCAAACTTTGAGTTCCAGTCCCTGGACCCATTATGTACCTCTGTAATCTTTTGACTACCGCCCACAGGATGGGTATGGGGTGCATAATAAAGATATCAAACTAACTAGTGTCCACGTGGTTCTGAGCTTCGAATATATATTAGAGTTACAAGTGGAGAGGGAAGCAGCAAGGGCAGGACGAATGAAGCCAAACTACAAGAGAGAGGACTACACAGGCATGAAGACTTTCCTGCACAGGGTTCTGTGGGACAGAGAACTCGCAGGGAAGTCAGTAAACGAGATGATGGAATATGTGTCAACAATGTGCGAGGAAGCTGAGGAGAGGTTTGTACCCAAGGGTAACAGAAATAATGAGAAGGCCAGGATGAGCCCTTGGTTCACCCAAAGGTGTAGAGAGGCCAAAACCAAGTGTGCTTAAGAATGGAAGAAGTAAAGAAGGCAAAGGACCTAGGAGAATAAAGAGAGAAGTCGCAGAGCCAGAAATGAATATGCACAGGTAAGAAGAGAGGCCCAACGACAATATGAAAATGACTTAGCAGCGAAAGCCATATCTGACCCGAAGCTGTTGTACAGTCACATCAGGAGGAAAACAACAGCCAAAGACCAGGGAATCAGGCTAAGGAAGGAAGGAGGAGAGATCACAAGAAACGACCTCGAAGTATGTGAGGACCTCAAACATGAGATTCAAAGGTGTTCACAGAGGAGACAGAAGAGACTCCAGAAAGACAGAGAGGTTATAGTTTAATATCTTTATTATGCACCCCATACATATCCTGTGGGAGGTAGTCAAAATATTACAGAGATATATAATGGGTCTTGGGACTGGACTCCAAAGTTTTTATAGCTGAGCAAGTTACAAAGATAATGAACTCCAGGTAGATCTAGTCACAATCATGACAAGTTACAAAGGTATTTACAGATTACAGAGGTACATAATGGGTCCGGGGAACGGGCCCCATAGTTTTGATAGCTGAACAAGGTACGAAGGTAATGAACTCACAAGTTACAAAGGTAATATTTCATGTAAGTAAATTTATTTATTTACTTACGTTTATACATGCTAAAATCTTGAACAAATTATAAAGTAATGAGCAATTCACACGTCCACACCCGGTCATAACTGTAATGAGTTATCGGTGAGATAGACATGAAGCACTGAACTACAGACCAGTGTCACTGACATGTAGAGTATGCAAACTCAATGAGAAGATTATCAGGAGAGGAGTGATGGAGCACCTAGAAAGGAATGAGCTTATCAGCGACAGTCAGCACGGTTTCAGGGACTGGAAATCCTGTGTCCAACCCTACTGGAGTTCTAAGACAGGGTGACAGCAGTAAGACAAGAGAGAGAGGGGTGGGTAGATTGCGTTTTCTTGGACTGTAAAAAGGCGTTTGACACAGTTCCACACAAGAGATTAGTGCAAACGTTGGAGGACCAGGCAGGGATAACAGAGAAGGCACTGCAATGGATCAGGGAATACCTGTCAGGAAGACAACAGCGAGATGTCAGAGTGGGCGCCTGTGATGAGCGGAGTTCCACAGGGGTCAGTCCTAGGACCGATGTTGTTTCTGGTATTTGTGAATGACATGACGGAAGGAATATACTCAGAAGTGTCCCTGTTTGCAGATGATGTACCTACCTAATTGTGGTTGCAGGGGTCGAGTCTCAGCTCCTGGCCCTGCCTCTTCACCGAACGCTACTGGGTCCTCTCCCTGTTCCATGAGCTTTATCATGCTTCGTCTTAAAGCTATGTATGGTTCCTGCCTCCACTACATCTTTTGCTAGACTATTCCACTTACTGACTACTCTATGGCTGAAGAAATACTTCCTAACATCTCGTTGACTCATCTGAGTCTTCAACTTCCAATTGTGACCCCTTGTTTCTGTCCCCCCTCTTTGAAACATCCTGTCATAATCCACCTTGTCTATCCCACGCAGTATTTTGTATGTCGTTATCATGTCTCCCCTAACCCTCCTGTCCTCCAGTGTTGTCAGGCCGATTTCCCTTAACCTTTCTTCGTTGTACATTTCCCTTAGCTCTGGAACTAACCTTGTCACAAACCTTTGCAATTTCTCTAATTTCTTGACGTGCTTGACCAGGTGTGGGTTCCAAACTGGTACTGCATACTCTAGTATGGGCCTGACTTACACGGTGTACAGTGTCTTGAACGATTCCTTACTAAGGTATCGGAACACTATTCTCAGGTTTGCCAGGCGCCCATATGCTGCAGCAGTTATCTGGTTGATGTGTGCTTCCGGAGACGTGCTCGGTGTTATACTCACTCCAAGATCTTTCTCCGCAGTCTTTGGCCACCTACCTTTGAATACCTTTGAAGAGTTTCAAGAGTTTAGCTACTCTCGGAGCCCGGCCATGGGCCAGGCTCGTCTGGTGCTTGCCTGGTCTACCAAGCTGTTGCTGATCGAAGCCCACTGCCCCACATATCCATCACAGCCTGGTTGATCTGGCACCTTTTGAAGATACTTGTTCAGTTTCCTCTTGAAGGCTTCTACTACGGGATGGACCCTCACAGGGTTAAAGTGGACTTGTAAGTCCTCTAAGTGGACTTGGTGAACTTGAAATACTGAAAGAGTTAACTAGAACAAGACCACTGGATAATGATGGATGTCTAATTATAAGACTACTAGATAATGGCAGTTGCCTAATAATAGATCCCTGGTTAATAGTGGATGCCTAATAACAGAATGCAGGATAATCCTGGATGCCTGATAACAGAGCGCTGGATAAAGTTAGCTGCCTAATAAGAGATCTCTATATAATGGTAGCTGCCTAATAAGAGATCACTAGATAATGGTAGCTGCCTAATAAGGGATCACTAGATAATGGTAGCTGCCTAATAAGAGATCACTAGATAATGGTAGCTGCCTAATAAGAGATCACTAGTTAATGGTAGTTGCCGAATAAGAGATCACTAGATAATGGTAGCTGCCTAATAAGGGATCACTAGATAATGGCAGCTGCCTAATAAGAGATCACTAAATAATGGTAGTGCCTAATAAGGGATCACTAGATAATGGTAGCTGCCTAATAAGGGATCACTAGATAATGGTAGCTGCCTAATAAGGGATCACTAGATAATGGTAGCTGCCTAATAAGAGATCACTAGATAATGGATGATTTGTTAATTTTAAAGGTGGGAACACTGGCTCATGTGGCAACACTTCAGAATCAGGGTGCATCTCACAAGACAAAATGTGGTGACTATACAACTTTATTGCCTCTATCTGCACTTACCCCCCTGGGAGAGCATCAAGTGGATCTTTGGGCTTTGTTGCAGGAGGTTCTGCTGATACTGCAGCTTCATTTTATTTCTTTGGCTGTTCCTTCTTAGGCTGCTCCTTCTTTGCCTTCTTCTCCTAATCACTGCCACCTTGTTTCATCTTGCCCTGAACTTCTGAAAATTTCTTGTTATCAAACTGGGCCATCTTTTCACAGAGCTTGAAATCACCAAGCCTAGCCTATACTCTGTCTGCGGTCTTCTTTGCCCTTCCCCGATCTTCATGACTTTGCATTTGGCGGGGTGAAATTCGAGAAGCCAGTTGCTGGACCACGTGTCCAGCCTGTCCAGGTCTCTTTGAAGTCCTGCCTGATCCTCATCTGATTAAATTCTCCTCATTAACTTCACATTATGTGCGAACTGGGACACTTCTGAGTCTATCCCTTTCGTCATGTCATTCACATATACCAAGAATAGCACTGGTCCTAGGACTGACCCCTGTGGGACCCACTCGTCACAGGCGCCCACTGTGATGTCTCAGCACGTACCAACCATGACCCGTTGTTGCCTCCCTGTCAGGTATTCTCTGATCCATTGCAGTGCCTTTCTTGTTATACACGCCTGATCCTCTAGCTTCTGCACTAATCTCTTGTGAGGAACTGTGTCGAAGGCCTTCTTGCAGTCCAAGAAAATACAATCAACCCACCCCTCTCTCTTGTATCTTACTTCTGTTACTTTGTCATAGAACTCAAGAAGGTTTGTGACACAGAATTTACCTTCCCTGAATCCATGCTGGTTGTCGTTTATAATCTTGTTACGTTCCAGGTGCTCTACCATTATCCTCCTGATAATATTCTCAATGACTTTGCACACTATACACGTCAGTGACACTGGTCTATAGTTTAGTGTCTCGGTTATGTCTCCTTAAAAATGGGAACTACATTTGCCGTCTTCCATACCTCAGGTAGTTGCCCAGTTTCAAGGGATGTGTTGAAGATTGTGGTTAGTGGCACACACAGTATCTCTGCTCCCTCTCTAATTACCCATGGGGAGATGTTGCCCGGTCCCATTGCCTTTGAGGTATCAAGGCCACTGAGCAGCTTCTTCACCTCCTCCTCCTCCTCAGTTGTGTGAATGTCATCCAACACTTGTTGGTGTCTCGCTCTGTTCTGTCTTCCCAGAGTCCTTCCTTTCACCACTGTAAATACCTTCTTAAATCTTGTGGGTTCCCCACCTTCTTTCCTCAGCCTGATCACCTGGTCTTTGACTGTTGTCTTCCTCCTAATGTGGCTATACATCAGCTTCGGGTCAGACTTGACTTTCGATGCTATGTCATTTTCGTACTGTCGCTGGGCCTCCCTCCTTATCTATGCATACTCATTTCTGGCTCTTCGACTAATCTCCTTATTTTCCTGGGTATTTTTCCTTCTGTACTTTTTCCATTCTCTAGTGCACTTAGTCTTTGCCTTCCTACACCTTCGGGTAAGCCAGGGGCTCGTTCTGGTATTCCCATTATTTCTGTTACCCTTGGGAACAAACCTTTCCTCTGACTCCTTGCATTTTGTTGTTACGTATTCCATCATTTCGATTACTGATTTTCCTACTATTTCTCTGTCCCACTGAACCTCCTGCAGGAAGTTCCTCATACCTGAGTAGTCCTCCCTTTTATAGTCTGACTTTTCATATTCAACTCCTGTTACCTTCTCCACTTGTAACTCTACTATGTACTCAAAGCTCAGAACCACAAGGTCACTGGCTCCCAGGGGCCTCTCATATGTGATGTCCTCAATGTCTGAACTGCTCAGCGTGAACACGAGGTCAAGTTTCACTGGTTCATCCTCCCCTCTCTCTCTCTCTGGTAATGTCCCTGACATGTTGATACTTGAGGTTTTCCAGTACCACATCCATCATCTTGGCTCTCCATGTTTCGGGACCCCCATGTGGCTCCAGGTTTTCCTGATCGATCTCCCTGTGGTTGAAATCGCCCATAACCAGTAGCTTTGCACTTCTCGATTGTGCTCTCCTTGCCACCTCAGCCAGTGTGTCTGCCATTGCTCTGTTGCTCTCTCCATATTCCTCTCTTGGCCTCCTGCAGTTCTGTGGTGGGTTATACATCACTGCAATGACTACCTTATGTTCCCCAGACTGAATTGTACCTACTATGTAATCCCTTTCACTAATCTCGTCCATGCCATTCATTTTCTCCAATCTCCATCGTTTTTTTTTATGAGCAGTGCAACCCCTCCTCCCTCTCTGGTCCTTCAATCTTTCCTCAGGATCTGATATCCCAGTGGGAAGATTGCATCTGTTATTGTCTCAGTGAGTTTCGTTTCTGTGACTGCTATGATGTCCGGGGACTTCTCATTGATTCTTTCATTCAATTCCTCATTTATTCGTTATTCCAAACACGTTCGTGTACCAAACCTTCAACTTCTTTTCTAAAACTGTGGTCCAGGGAGAATATTTGGGTTGGGGGAGTAGGAGCCTTGACGGAGGCCTATGGGGGTTATGGTGGGGTGGGGTTTGTGATGGGGGAGACAGAGTGCCCATAGGGGTTGCTGTAGGGGTGGGGTTTGTGATGTTGGGGTGGGGATAGAGGGAACAGTGTGTGGGTGTTGATTTAGATTGTTCAGTTGTCTTGGGGTTGTCGTGGTTGGAGTCCTTCTGTGGGTGATTCTGGAAGATGTCTAGATTGAGGTACACTCTCCGGTACTCCAGTTTGTCCCTCATTCATAGTTTCTCCTGCAGGATTGTGGTTTGAGTTGATTCTGCCTTGAAAATTACTTTGAGAGGTTGTTCTCTTCCCCTTGCAAACCACCCAATTCTCCAAAAATTTGTCACCTGGGTCATATCACCTTCACCTATTGCTTTTATGACACATTCAATCGTTTTTTTTCTCCTCTTGTTTTCTTTTATCATAGGTTTTCCCTTCAACTTCCTGGAGCCTGTACACAAAAATTGACCTCTCCCTTTCGTCCTCCCACTGTGTCACCCTTTGCATCCTCTGAGATGTTTTAATTCCTTCCATTGAAGTGTTCCTTCCTTCAATCCCTTCTCTGGCTGAAGCCCCTATGCTCAGTGGTCTGTCTTTCCTGCTCATTTGTTCATGGCCACTGCAGTTGTCTGTTAGAGTCCCTGCTTATAGCATAGCTACTTCATTGTCTTCAGACCTCTCATTTGTTTCTAGTGTGCTCCTTGTCTTCACCTGTGCCCCACGTGGGTCTGATAGGACCTTTGCATACAGTATAGCTTCTTTTGCTTCCTACAGTCCCCTTGTCTGTGACTGATGTAGAAGTTCCTGATGTCATGTCTGAATTGTCATTTATCTCTTTGAGCTGTTTCAGGTTTTTAAGTTCCTCTTCTAAGCACTGTATCTTAGCTTCTGCTGCTCTGGATTGTAGCTCCCACTTCCTGCTCTCTGCAGCTATCCTCTCTTCCAATTTCTTGCCAAGCTCTTCTATCTTCCTTCTCCACTCTTCACCCCTTTTTGTGAGCTCTGCCTCCCAATCTTCCCTCCCAGGTTCACCCACCAGACCCCTGGTTCTCGGCCCTGCTCTTGGGTAAACCATTTTGCCAAAGAACGAAGCTTCTGTATTTTCAGAGTGAGTGTGTGTGTGAGAGTGTGTGTGTGTGTGTTGGATGTAGCAGTTAAGTGTTGAGGGCCCAGAAATAAACCTCCTCAATAATACTAATAATACTAATACTACTACTAATAATAATAATACTTCTAATAATAACAATACTAATACTAGTAGTCAGCTTCTACATTTCCTAATAATACTAAACTTCTAATAATAACAATACTAATACTGATAGTCAGCTTCTACAGTGCCTGAACACGTGTGCCTGTTAGTTACCAATTTGTGGACAGCCTGACTGTCTGCATAGACAGCCCATGCTGTCTGCCAGCTGAGTTCATATTTCGTGCCATGCTAGTTTCCATAGTTTCCACCAGAGGGCAAGCCTGTAGGCATACCCACGTCAGTCTGCGACACCCTGCCTCTCCCTCACTTGGCACCCAAACTTCAGTCAGTCATCAGGCCTAACTCATCTCTCCCTCGCAAGGCGCATGGCCCTGGGCCATGGCCACAGACACGCAGCCTGTTACTCACACCTTTATTACAAATAAAGTAAGAAGCCGCCGAAGACGTTATCGTTGCATTCCCACGCCTCCTAAACGCCAAATATAACGTCGTTATAAATGGTGACAGCGGTTCCTCGCAGCAGTTGTGTTTGCCCGCGAGGGGAGGAAGAGGAATGAAGTTTGTCTTAAATTCATCAGCCTTCACAAGAAGCATCCCTCTGTCAACGAGTTATCCTGATGTCGTGTCTGCAAATCTCAGCGTCCAGACACAGGTACAAGCAGGATTCAGGCCGAAATTTGTCTAATTCTCCGAGAAATGGCGTCACTGACTTCACGCCACAGCATCCCATGCTGTTTCTCAGTCACATGCTCAGCCTTGCCAGCATGTTCTGCTGTTGTTGTTCAGCTCAGCACAACTATTTCAGCACTTCAGAGGTGAGTTTGTGGTGATTTCAGCGTCTAGTGTGAGTGTTCCTCTCCGAGTTTGTGGGTAGGTGAGGACAGCCAGGTCCTTCGCCTCTCACCCAAACACTCACACGCCGACTCTCACCACTCACTGCCCACTCCCTCTATGCTGTTTTCTGTGAATTTCCTTGTGAATTCTCGCCAGAACTGTGTATCCGAGTGTCGAGGCCACTCCACACTCTGGGTTAGGCCAGATCCCAAGCCACGCTGTGGTCTGCACCCACATCAACCCATGACATCATCATGCTGCTGACGTCACGATGCTGCCAACTTCATGACGTCACTCCACTGATGTCACTTCGCGATGTCACACCATGACATCCATCATCATGTCACTCCAGAACTTCACCTCGCGACGTCACCCATGATGTTGCCTGACGTTCCTCGCGACGTCTGCTGACGTCACTCGCGATGTCACGCCCGACATCACCCACATGATGTCTCGAGTGCTGTAGTTTCACAGTGATCATTTTATTTTCATTATTTTCGAGAAGTTTGAGAGAAGATATAAGTCCAGTGTTAATTAATTATTTCTCTCAGTCAGTGTTCTCACATGTTCGTGTATTGCTTAGTGACGATTTTTACATAGAAAAGCGTCATTTGCTAGTAAGCTGTGTTGTACCACATGTGCAGTATGTGTGCAGTTTTCTTGTGTGTTCTATGTAGCACCTGTGTGTTACTTTGTCACCCAGCATGTGACCAGTGCCCCGCGCGCTTGACAGCTGACATTTGTCAGTCCAGGCATCAGTTACGAGCATTCGAGCGCCTTGTACAGAAAGCTCTTATTGTTCGCCGCTCGTAGATGCCTTTGTTGAATCGTACCCGCGACGATTCTCCCATCGAGACCGTTCCACTTCACCTCCAAGACCGTCAGTCCAGTTATTGCAGATGACCAGTCTGGGGATGCTTACACTGCCCTCTGCTGTAACTTCTTCTGTCGAGAGATGTCACTTGCCAAGCAGCAGTTAAGCCTGTTGGCAGGCGACTGTCAGCCTCGTGTCACAGCTTCAGTGAGCAGCCTGCACAAAGTTGATGTCACTTTGACTGCTAGCCCACTCAATGCAGTAAGGTGTATGCTGCTACGACCTCCAGATGTTTCGCCGAGTCGTCCCTGTCACGACTCACTCGCCAGCAGTGACAGCTCCAGCGACAGTACCAGTCGAAAAATGTCCTCCTGAGTCGCTTGCCAGTCCTTTCCTGTTGCGACTACTGACGACGCTGCTTCACCTCCCAGAGGAGACCGTACCCTGTTACGTCACAGCTCAGCGGCAGCTATTTCTCCTGTGTTGCAGTATGTATCCAGACGCAGGAAGGCATGCAGTGCTGCATCGACGCTCACTGCCTTAGACCACGAAGCACACCGTTATTTTCTTCCCTCTCTGGAGGAAGTATTTTTTTCCTATGTCCATATATTTATGTATATATGTATTTTTCTTTCGTGTTCTGTGACCTGTTCTTGTAAGAGAGAGACCCAAGTTTTTTTTAATGCCATTCATAGTCGGGACGACCATGGGTGCGTGACCAAGCGATGTAGACAGCCTGACTGTGTGCATAGACAGCCCATGCTGTCTGCCAGCTGAGTTCATATTTCGTGCCATGCTAGTTTCCATAGTTTCCGCCAGAGGGCAAGCCTGTAGGCATACCCACGTCAGTCTGCGACACCCTGCCTCTCCCTCACTTGGCGCCCAAACTTCAGTCAGTCATCAGGCCTAACTCGTCTCTCCCTCGCAAGGTGCATGGCCCTGGGCCATGGCCACAGACACGCAGCCTGTTACTCGCACCTTTATTACAAATAAAGTAAGAAGCCTCCGAAGCCTTATCATTACATACCCGCTCTCCACAATGCTGTATAACACGTCGTTATCCATCATTTTGTCCAAGGCACATGTTGATTAGTGTGTGTGTGTGTGTGTGTCTGTGTGAGGGAGAGTGTGAGGGCGTATGCTGAGGAAGAGGAGGTTTAAGTATTTTCAGAGTGAGTGGGTGTGAAGAGTGAAAGTGAGTGGGATTGGGAGTGGGAATGTGAGTGAGTGGGTGAAGGAAGGGGAGAAGGATTTGAAGTGGGAGAGGGGTCAGTGGCAGGGAGAGATTAGGGGTACAAGAAGAGTGGGGGCGAGGAACTGCTGGTTAAGCAAGGGGGAGAGGAGGGAGAGAGGTGGGGAGGGACAGGGGGTACAGGGGTAAGGATAAAGGGAGTGAGGGAAAGGCTAGGGGAGAGGGGGAAGGAGATGGGGGAGAAGGAAGATGGGTGGAAGGTGAGGAGGATGAGAGAGGGAGAGAGAGAGTGAGAAAGTGATAGAATGGTTGTGTGTACTCACCTATTTGTACTCACCTATATCAAGGTTGCAGGGGTCGAGTCATAGCTCCTGGCCCTGCCTCTTCACTGATTGCTACTATGTCTTCTCTCTCCCTGCTCCATGAGCTTTATCAAACCTCGTCTTAAAACTATGTATGGTTCCTGCCTCCACTACGTCACTTTATAGGCTATTCCACTTCCTGACAACTCTATGACTGAAGAAATACTTACTAACATCTCTTTGACTCATAGGAGTCTTCAACTTCCAATTGTGACCCCTTGTTTCTGTGTCCCCTCTCTGGAACATCTTGTCTCTGTCCACCTTATCTATTCCTCGCAGTATTTTATGTCGTTATCATGTCTCCCCTAACCCTCCTGTCCTCTAGTTTCGTCAGGCCGATTTCCCTTAACCCTTCTTCGAAGGACAATCCCCTTAGCTCTGGGACTAGTCTTGTTGCAAACCTTTGCACTTTCTCTAGTTTCTTGACGTGCTTGACCAGGTGTGGGTTCAAAACTGGTGCTGCATACTCCAGTATTGGCCTGACGTATATGGTGTACAGAGTCTTGAACGATTCCTTAGTGAGGTATTGGAACGCTATTCTTAGGTTTGCCAGCCGCCCGTATGCTGCAGCAGTTATCTGATTAATGTGTGCCTCAGGAGATGTGCTCGGTATTATACTCACCCCAAGATCTTTTTCCTTGAGTGAGGTTTGCAGTCTTTGGCCACTTAGACTATACTCTGTCTGCGGTCTTCTTTGCCCTTCCCTGATCTTCATGACTTTACATTTGGCAGGGTTAAATTCAAGGAGCCAGTTACTGGACCAGGCTTGTAGCCTGTCCAGGTCTCTTTGTAGTCCTGCCTGATCCTCGACTGATTTAATTCTTCTCATTAAGCCCGCTGACACATGGATCGCGCTTAAAAAAAAATAGAAAAACTACGAAAATTGAGTTTTTCGCGCCTGTCATAACATACGTGCAGACGCAGCAAAACAAAATCCGTTTTTTTTCTCTCAATTTCTTATATTTTTCTCTCTAATATAATACAAATTCACCATATGACAAAATATGAGAGTGGGAGGGGCTAATATGGTCTGATAACCAATCAGGAACTTTCTCTGTCCTTCTCCAATAAGAAGTGCTGACTAAGTATAATTACGTTGTGGCGGCCAAGACACACCAGCCAACAAATTGTTCTATTCTTACGCTAATATCAATAATAATGTTTATTTACTTACTACAGTTAATCTATTATGACATAAGGCGACATATTAATAGCATAGAAACATGAAAAACACACCAGAATAAATATTATGTGGCATAATAAATGACCCAATGGAAATAAGTCCCTTTAGCCCTGGCTCTTTCCCTTCACCTAATTAAAAACTCCTCTCACCTACTATTCTTCGTCTATCCAAATCTCCTGTCACCCTTCATGGGTCTTACCTGAGAGTATTCGTTCGTTCGTTCAAGTCACTTTGAATTTTTTGGGTTATCCTAGGTTCTGTACACATATGCTGCTATGTATGATAATCTATGTAAATGTATTTGTGTATACCTGAATAAACTTACTAGTCTATCGCCTGGTAGTGGGAGGGAAAGATCGCCCATAAGGGTTATATTTTTTCCCATTCTCATATATTGTTATGAGAGAAAACGGATCTAGCGATGGTATACTGTAGTAGACATTCCTAGATGATGAAAACAGTGGAAAAAAACAAGTATTTTTTCGGGAAATAAAATGTCTCCGAGTACTTGGGCTGCCGCGCGCTTCGGCCATTATCTCGGAAGTAAGTTACTTACCTATTTCGCCCTGTACCATCATTATTAATGAACGAATAGACGTCATTTTCACAATAAACATAGAAAAATGACTGCTTTACCAATCCGTATGTACCTTTTTGAAGAATCCCAAATATTTTCAGATTTGTGTGGGATAAAAGTCCGATATTTTGCTAAATGTCAAGCAACCAATAAACTGTATTTTTTTTTTAGAATGACGATAAGCTTTATTACAGCATTAGTACATACCGATCGATGGACTTAGAAGTGATCTATCAGCAGAAAGTGTCAAAACCACTTTTCCAACTACCACTTCGGAGGAACTTATTCCTAAGTAAATTTTTTTAGATTTTTTAGTAAATCTTGCGTGGTTCATTTGTTTTTTGGCCAATTTTATTGAAACTTCATCAAAGAATGGTCGATATAAGCTTCTAATAGTACACCAAAAATGAGCGCAATCGGTCAACAAATAAAAAAGTTGATAATCGAAGAGGGTGCATGACACGTCGGGAGCTGCAATATACGAAAAAAACATAAAAAAATATAAAATGAGCTAAGTTTACCGAAAAATAACTCAAATATCTGGCAATATTTTGATGTATATACGTCTTGTCTCTGTACGATAATTCTCTATAAAGTTGTAGTAATTTTAATAAATGAGGTAATTGCGTCATTGTTGTGACTCATACCATAACAGTAGTTCATTTATTGTCGTGTTTAGACATTTATCGTATTTTTTTTTATAGGATCCTCTATGATATCTTTATCATTCATGGGAGGAACAGGTTCGAGCCTTCTGCCATGTAGTAAATGAGATTGAATTAACACTTCTAAATTGTCCAGTTCATCGGTAACATACGTTAAAGGTCTGTTGTTGACTCTATTTTCTATCTCAGTTACGACTGTACGAAATTCTTCTAAGTCGATTCTCTGACGATGAAAAGTCTTCCTTAAACAACGTTCAACAATTTTCAGTCTTTTTGCAGTAGTAAGAAGCTGCGCACACAATGTCTATTAACTCATTTACCCTCGTTGCTACACTGGTCAGACAGACGTGTCTTACTGCTTGGGTCCGTTCATCTGTTACTAGTTAAGTTGTTGTCGAAGCCAGAGACGCAGTCTGGCCCTTTCTAAGGGCGGAAAGGGCTGGGCCCTTGAAAAGGGCAGAAAGGGCTGTTACCCCCCCTCCTCTCTTGGAGAATTTTCTCCACACCAGATGTGGTCCCCACCTCCGTGACCACCCCACGTGGCCGACCTAGAGGATTGAAGCGTAAACTAGGTAACTCATCTGTGGCCAGCACTTCTGTGGCCACCACCACCACTGTGGCCACCCCACGTGGCCAACCTACAGGATCAAGGAAGAAAAGAGGTGGTGAATTTGTGGCCACAGTGATCACGCCTTCACCTATATATACATCTGCCTTGACAACACCTGTGGTTATATATGTGACAACCTCACCACTAATGACCATATCTCCTGTGGCCACCCCAGATGTAGCCTGCACTCCCATGGCCAGCACATCCATGGCCACACAAGATGTGACCACCACCTCTGTCGCCAGCTCAGCTGACGCAAGCTCAGCTGTCAACAGCTCAGCTGACCACAGCTCAACTGTCACCAGGACAGCTGACCCAAGCACAGCTGACCCCAGCACAGCTGACCACAGCTCAACTGACCCTATCTCAGCTGTCACTAGCTCAGCTGACCACAACTTAACTGACACTATCTCAGCTGTCACCAGCTCAGCTGACCCTATCTCAGCTGACCCAAACACATCTACAGCGGGTGACGGTGAAATATTTGATGTTGAGAGTGGTAATATTCTTGATATATCGAGTGCCACAAGGCGAGTGTCCTTATATCAGCAAATAAATCCTGTTATTGTGGAAAAGCATATGGTGTTTGTGGAACGTAGCAATTTTCAGAATATTCTGTCGTGTGTGTTGTCAACAAAGTTAAAGTAATAAACTCGCTTTTACATTTGATCACCATCACTTAGAGACACTTGTTAGTGCATATTGTACTGAGTGTAAGAATATTGTCTTGGAAAAACCACATTTGTACAAGAAACTGAATGCTGCAACTGGTAGGATGGTATTTGCGGAAATGCTTGCAAGTGGTGGATATGTATCCTTCAATCGTAAAAATGTTGTGTGTAATTTGCCTTGTTTGACTCAGAAAACATTTAGTAAATATACATCATTGATTACAAAGAAATCCATTGAGTCATGCAACAAGATACTTGCTGAGGCAAGGGAAATTATTACACCGGAATACGCCAAAGTAGACATTGTACCTGACCAGTGTGGAGTTCTTGATATTGATGTTACCTATGATGGAACTTGGCACACAAGGGGCCATCATTCCAATTTTGGCATTGGTGTGGCAATTGATGCTGTGACCAAATTGGTAGTTGACTATGAAATAATGTGCAAGTTTTGTTACATGTGTGTGTGTCTCGATCTTCGTTTCAAGGACAAGAAAATTTCTGAAGAACATTATGAACAATTGGAAGAGCAACATAAAAGTAAATGCTTCAAAAACTTTACAGGAAGTTCTGAAAAGATGGAAATAGAAGCAGCTATAGTGCTATGGCAGAGATCACTATCCAACAAATTGAGATACAAAACTGTAGTGTGTGATGGTGACAGTAGTACTTACAAAGGACTTGTTGAACTTTATGATGGTGCAGGTCCCTATGAAAGTGTAAAAGTGGCTAAAGAGGAGTGCATAAATCATTACTCTAAACGACTCAAGAATAGATTAACAAACCTTGTCAAGTCCCACTACAATGAAAAGGAGTTGAAAACTGGAGAGAAGAGGAAACAGTACGAAATGAAGGGCATGCTGACAGACTTCATTATTGAAAAGCTGGTTCATTACTTTCAGAAGAACCTTAGAGCGAATGTTGGCACTGACATTGTAAGGATGAGGAATGGCATCCTTGCCATTTTTTTTCCACTGTTCCTCCAGTGATGACAAGACACTTCATCATCTCTGCCCTACTGGTCCTGGTTCCTGGTGTTTTTATCAGAAGGCAGAAGCAGCAAATGTCACACCACCATCACACTCCACTATGAAAGTCCAGTTCCAACTAGAACCTGCATACTTCAATGAGGTTCATAATATCTACAAAGACCTTACAATAGGGTAAATGATGGAACGGTGTCTAAAAGGCAGAACTCAGAACTCCAATGAGAGTCTCCATTAACGAATATGGGCATATTGCAACAAAGCTTTGTATCGAAACAAGTGGCAAGTGGAGTTCTCTGCCAGCCAAGCCATTGCCGATTACAATGCTGGGTACCAGAGAAGTGTTCTTGATGTAGCACTCGGCTATGGACGTTCTGCAGTGACCCAAAGGCACCTCGAAGACATGGACAAGAAAATGCAGAAACCAAAGGTCCCAAAATGCAGGAAGAGGAGAAAATTGATGGACACTTCATATGAGCCTGGAGGACATTAGATAACCGTCTATGTCCACACCTACACCTTGTCAAAGGTATGTAGTTTATGTTTTTATTTGTATATTTGTATGTATATATGTATATAAATATTATAAGTATGTGTAGTTACATGTATCTGTTTACATAATCACTGGCAATTCGATTTTGAGCATGTATTTCTTTCATTCATTCATGATTGGCTGATCTCCAGAGAACTTCAGGATGCAGGGATCTTCATGGAACTTCAGGAATATCGTCTATACACTCAATGCTACTCTCAATAAACATCACAAGTCAGTATGAGTATTTTTACCCACCACATACTAAACCTCAAAACGTTTTTTAATTTTTCTCGAGAGTTCATATTTTGTATATTTCTTAAACCCCATCATTTATTTATGAACTGATCATTACCATTTTTGCACTATTCAGGGAACATTGTTCTAGAAAATGACTGAGGGTTTTGAGTAATCCCTTCCATGTTTTAATACCACGGGTATGAAGTGAAAGAAATGCTGGAAAACATGTTGAGATATAATTTTTTTTTTTTTGGTACTAAAAAAGATTATACTACATAATTTCCCTCAGTCATAAAATAAATATGGCATTGCTTTATCATTTTCGTCTATCAAAAACAATTTTGACATTCCCAACATTTATGGCCTTTGCAAAAATTGTTGCTATGTCCAACTTTTCACACATTATTTTTTTTATGTTTATTTATTCGAGGATCTTTATGCAACTTTTATTAAATATACTATGACATGCCTAGAGTCTGTGATAAATATTTCAATGAAATCGTAAAAAGGAAAAAAAAATAAAGTTGCCATACTTGGCGGATAGTTCAACGAAACAACAAGTCTGAAAACAAGTACTTACCTGACCCTTGTAGGTTTAGCGCTTCTTTTTGATGATAATAATAATAATAAGTACTTACCTATGTCCTTCTAAATCTAAATTTATCTGAATTTAAACCTTTAAGTTTCGGGTGAGACATCTATGTAAATTCATTCTAAACTTTTTAGTTATAGTACTGGGTCAGCAGTTACTAGATTTAGGCACTTCAGTAATAAGTTTTTTCTATATTCTAACAGCTGTATTCACTTACAAGAATATTCAGGAATCCACACCTACCAACCCTGATATATTTTTAAATATATGACTTTTGTATTTAGTATAAACTAGAATTAAGTATCACGCAACATGATTAAGGCATCAATTGGTTTAGAAAAACACGTAAGCAAACACTTGGGATTATTTACTGGAAAAAGTTTCGGTCCTGGGACCTTGATGAAGCTCCAGGACTGAAACGTTTTCTAATAAATATGTCCTAGTGTTTGCTTACGTTTTTTTCTAAATTAACTTGTCTGCATTTATTACCAAAGTTCATACCACGGCAGGGGCCAGGAGCTATGACTCGACCCCTGTAACCACAATTAGGTGAGTACATAATATGAGTGATTTTTAGGCTTCCGAAATATTCTGGCATCTAACTGTACTTCGTTAGCAGGTTGACAACGGGTTATATATTGTTGCTTACTCCAGATCATACACAAACTAAGTAAATTGTGAATAAACACTGTACAGGTACCAGAATTCACCGATTCTAGATTCCACATTACATCTAGAAAATGATCTAATGATAATATCTTTATTTCTACAAGTACATGTACAAGGTATACAGACCATAGCTAACATCAATGACATACTACTATATAGAAAGCCGCTTGTTATGCTGAGCATATCCCGCAAATTAGGTCAGTTTTGTCCCAGGATGCGACCCACACCAGTCCACTAACACCCAGGTACCTATTTTACTGATGAGGAACATAGACAAGTAGTGTAAAGAAAACATGCCAATGTTTCTACTCTCACCGGGAATTGAACCCGGACCCTCGCTGTATGAAGCTAGAGCTTTTGCCACCAGGCCATTAGGCAGCGACAGATTCTATATATCAAGTATTTAATTTCTTTGCTGATTTAGGAGTAATTTTGATTCTGTATGACCTTAGTGTATTTAGGGTTATTATTTTTAACTCATTTAAGGTGTGAGACCTTTAAATTTCCTCAAAACAAAGCTTCACAAGTTTCCATGGCACTTTTTTGCCATATTTCAAACTTGGATGTGAAGTCTTGCTTCATTGAACTCCACTGTGATAAATCAGTGTTTTAAGTAAGACTGGTTAGATAAGCTCGTCTACTTTCACACACACACACACATATACATCAACCAGATAACTGCTGCAGCATACGGGCGTCTGCCAAAGCAAAGAATAGTGTTCCGATTCCTCAGTAAGGAATCGTTCAAGACTCTGTACACCATAAACGTCAGGCGCATATTGGAGTATGCAGCACCAGTTTGGAACCCACACCTGGTCAAGCACGTCAAGAAATTAGGGGTTTGTGCTACGAAGAAAGATTAAGGGAAATCGGCCTGACGACACTGGAAGATAGGAGGGTCAGGGGAGACATAACAACAAATAAAATACTGCGAGGAATTGACAAGGTAGACAAAGACAGGATGTTCCAGAGATGGGACACAGAAACAAGGAGTCACAATTGGAAGTTGAAGAGTCTGATGAGTCAAAGGGATGTTAGGAAGTATTTCTTCAGTCACAGAGTTGTCAGGAAGTGGAATAGTCTAACAAGTGATGTAGTGGAGGCAGGAACCATACATAGTTTTAAGAAGAGGTTTGATAAAACTCATGGAGCAGGGAGAGAGAGGACCTAGTTGCTATCAGTGAAGAGGCGGGGCCAGGAGCTATGATTCGACCACTGCAACCACAGGTAAACTGGGTCTTTGCTGACGTCGAAAGATGTGGAATACGTATTTTCATTCGGTGGTGATATTGTGATTTTTGTTTATTTTTTTAATTATTTTCTTGTCTGCAGACTCGTAGCTACGAAAGGTATTTATTATTACTAAGTACAAGTAGTAGTATTTCGGTTAGGCGGTGTAATTTCTTGATAGTAATAAAACTAGAATTCCTATTTTATGTCACCATGTCACATCCTAGTGGACAGAGTTAAACCTCAGAAATTTTAGGGCAAAGATTTCTAGTCTCTTACATTTAATTTAATCTTAAACTGATAACCACAATGTAAGAAACATCACCGTAGGAAGGAACATCACCGTAGGAAGGAACATCACCGTAGGAAGGAACATCACCGTAGGAAGGAACATCACCGTAGGAAGGAACATCACTGTAGGAAGGAACATCACTGTAGGAAGGAACATCACCGTAGGAAGGAACATCACCGTAGGAAGGAACATCACCGTAGGAAGGAACATCACTGTAGGAAGGAACATCACCGTAGGAAGGAACATCACTGTAGGAAGGAACATCACCGTAGGAAGGAACATCACTGTAGGAAGGAACATCACCGTAGGAAGGAACATCACCGTAGGAAGGAACATCATCGTAGGAAGGAACATCACCGTAGGAAGGAACATCATCGTAGGAAGGAACATCACCGTAGGAAGGAACATCACCGTAGGAAGGAACATCACCGTAGGAAGGAACATCACCGTAGGAAGGAACATCATCGTAGGAAGGAACATTACCGTAGGAAGGAACATCACTGTAGGAAGGAACATCACTGTAGGAAGGAACATCACCGTAGGAAGGAACATCACCGTAGGAAGGAACATCACCGTAGGAAGGAACATCACTGTAGGAACATAACTGTAGGAACATAACTGTAGGAAGGAACATAACCGTAGGAAGGAACATCACCGTAGTAAGGAACCTCACTGTAGGAAGGAACACCACCGTAGGAAGGAACATCACTATAGGAAGGAACATCACCGTAGGAAGGAACATCACTGTAGGAACATTGTAGGAAGGAGCATCATTGTAAGAAGGAACATCACTGTAGGAAGGAACATCACTGTAGGAAGGAACATCACTGTAGGAAAGAACATCACTGTAGGAAGGAACATCACTGTAGGAAGGAACATCACTGTAGGAACGAACATCACTGTAGGAACGAACATCACAGTAGGAAGGAACATCACTGTAGGAAAGAACATCACTGTAGGAAGGAAAATCACTGTAGAAATGTACATCACTGTAGGAACATCACTGTAGGAACATCACTGTAGGAAGTAACACCACTGTAGGAAGGAACATCACTGTAGATAGTTGTGTACCCAGACTATGGCATAGAATATTTTAAAGATAACTTTGAAATGTGTGATTTGTAAATGCATGTTGTTTTATATTGTTTAAGATTGTATAATTTGCTTATCATTGTTCTCTGCCTTGTTTATATAGATAACTGAGGCACTGGGTGATAAATCGACTGTTGCTGATAAAATTAAAATATTATGATACAGTAGCAGTTTTATAGAACATCTAAAAGGAGCTAGAAATTAGAACAGTAACTCGCGTGATTTTGATGCTCTGGGAAAATGCCAGAATTTTATTACTTTCCTCAGTGGAGGATATCAAGTTGGAAATGAGGAAAGAGATCTGTTTTGAAGTAGAAATATAATAATATTTTCACTCTGAAGGATTGTGGAAATTCTGGGAGGCTGAAGCCGTCCAAGCCTTTTATCCCGATGGTGCAGATCGCGGTGATGCTGTAGATTGCGATCACTTAAATGAGTTCAAAACGCTGTTACAGGACGAATTAGAGTCTTTTCGATTGCCTATTTGCTGAATGAATAAAAGGTAAGTCAGTAGGTCAAAACTGTCGAGAATTACCTTTGATTCACAAAGAAAGTATGTTAAAAAGAGGAATTCAAATGTAAAATTGAAATGGCCAGATGTAAGAAAAAAATAAGTCATTAATTAAGGTCAACACAGCCCTTGCATACTTCTCTTTTAGCCGATGTGACGTATCATTATCCAATAAATTTGTTTCCTAGATTCCTACAATTAAATTTACCTATATATGATGAAACCCTAACTAGTGTACCACATTCTGGGATCAGTTCAAGGCTCAAACTAATTACAGAACTGATTAGCCGGACGCTGTCAAAAGGGTCATAAATATAACAAGCAGCCACAGTGGTCTGTATAACTGAAACAATAATGAATGGGTAATTTTAACTATGATCCAGAGGAAATTCTCTAACTCCTCCATCCTTAAATTGTCCCCAATATAACAAGCTCAGTATGATCCATGATAAGTCACCAACATTATACTACTGATCAGTGGTTATGAAATATTTAAAGTCTGAGCCAAGTAAATACTTCCAAACAGTGATACCAACATCATATCATCCCAATTTTGGGTTATCCTAGGTTCTCTACACATATGCTGCTATGTATGATAATGTATGTAAATGTATTTGTGTATACCTGAATAAACTTACTTACTGACTTACTTAACATAAGAAAGAAGGAACACAGCAGGAGGCCTACTGGCCCATTCGAGGCAGGTCCAATTCTCCCACCGGCTTAAGCCAATGCCTTAACCTAGTCAGGTCAGTCACATTCACTTAAGGGAGGAGAACGACATCTGACCTAGTAGTACAAGCTAGTCAGGTCCAACTCACACCCACCCACACCCAGTCAAGTACTTATCCAACCTATTTTTAAAACTACACAACGTCTTAGCTTCTGTGACGGTACTCGGGAGTTTGTTCCACTCATCCACAATTCTATTACCAAACCAATGCTTTCCTATATCCTTCCTGAATCTGAAATTTCCAACTTAAAACCATTGCTGCGAGTCCTGTCTATACTAAATATTTTTAGCACGCTATATACATCCCCTTTATAAATTCCTGTTTTCCATTTATACACCTCAATCATAACCCCCCTAATTCTACGCCTTTCTAGAGAGTGCAGATTCAGGGCCCTCAGTCTATCCTCATAGGGAAGATTTCTAGTACATGGGATCCTCCTTCGTACGTTTTCCAGTGCATTTATATCCATTCTGTAATACGATGACAAAAACTGTGCAGCATAATCTAAATGAGGCCTAACCAAACATATATAGAGGTGAAGAACAACATGAGGACTTCTATTATTTATACTTCTTGATATGATGCCAAGGATTCTGTTAGCTTTATTGCGAACACTTATGCACTGTTGTCTTGGTTTCAGATTACTGCTAATCAGAACTCCTAAATCCTTTTTGCAATCCGTAATATTATGATCTGCATTATTTAGTTTATATGTGGCATGGTTATTTTCCTGTCCAACATTTAAAACTTTGCATTTGTTTATATTAAACTGCATCTGCCACTTCTCCGACCACTGAATCAATCTATTCAAATCATCCTGGAGTGCTCTAATGTCCTCATTTGAATGAATTGGACGGCCTATTTTGGTGTCATCGGCAAATTTGCTTACGTCACTATTTATTCCCTCATCTATGTTGTTTATGTAAATTTTGAACAACAAGGGGCCCAACACTGACCCTTGTGGATCACCGCTTGTATTACAACCTCAAGTTCATGGCCTGTTAACCTGAGTGTAAAAGGGAGCTTGGAGCAAAGAAACACAGTAGAAAATGCTTTGAATTTGTATTTCCTTCACCAAGCAATTGTGTTATATCAGACTTTTGTCTTTTCCTTCACCAAGTATTAGATAGGGGTCTGTACAAATATGTACACTATGTACAGAGAGAGTAATAATAGTACAAGCCACGGTCGTCAAGGCAAAACAGCAGCCAATAGACAGAGACAACCGTCTCAATGCAGGAATTCCAATGACAAACTTGTGAGTTGTAACCACATCACCTTCTGCCATTGTCAAACTCGCATTATGATTGGCTGAACCGAGTCGTTGATTTGATGATTAAGCCCCATCTCAAACCCTTAACGATGGTTCGCTGGTTAGAGGGGAGTCTATGTGGGTGTGTTTAACAGGGAGCAGTGCGGCAAATGTATCGTGAATCTTTATTTTTCGTTCGATTTCTTTTATTTTTGGTGTACGTTTAGAAGCATGTAAGTTACATAATATGACAAAGTTTCAATAAGATTGGCCAACAAACAACTGAGAAAACAAATGTTTACTGATTTTGACAAATGGCAGCACGTATTGCACACATTGACACTATGAGTGGCTCTTCCGACAATCCCCACTGTTAGAATACGTCTAACACTATTTTTTGCTGAAAGCAATTAATCTAATATACCTTATTTTTGTGCTGAAAAAAAAAATACATTTGGTACGCTTTTTGGCATTCACCAAATACTATCTGCATTTAACCCCCCCCCCACAAAATAAAAAATATTTGAGATATTCCAAAAAATAATTCAGCCTTAATTAAAACACACTTTGTTTTATATTGTCTGTGAAAATCATTTCAATCCAATCATTATTAATGGTAAAACTGCAAAGCAATAGGTGAAAATCTTGCTTTCGAGATATTCGGGTGAACGCACGGGCTAGCAAATTACGTCAGAAAAGTACCAAAAAAATCACGAAAATCGCGCTATTTTGGGCTTTTCTGCTGTATAACCCCTGTGGTTTAGCGCTTCTATTTGATTATAATAATTTGGGCTTTTCTATGCAATGTAAGTGATTTCTTATTGTTTCCCTTGTATAAAACACCATTTTCTCTAGTTCTACCAGGGGTAACAAAGAAAACTATTCTCTTATAGTCGGTAACACTTCTTCAAGGCCACTACACCCTCCAGTATAAACTATACAAATAATATTATTTTGGCCTGCTTTTTTATTTGTTTATCTTATTTATCTTATGCATAATACCATTATTGTATTAACATGCTCCGAATAAAGGTTACGTACTCTTTGCATGCAACAGCTTGTGACGTGCCCCCATTCTGATTTCTCCCCATTTATGCAAACTCTCTGCTGCCTATTTGCTAATCATGCCTCTACCCAGGAAAAAATTTCTCCTATTCCGTGTGCCTTAAGTTTTCTCAATAGCCTCTGATGTGGAACTATCGAAAGCCTTACTGAAGTCCATATACACAATATCATATTCAATACCATGATCTACCTCCTCAGATACCTTAGTGAAGAAAGTTAGTAAATTCGTAAGACAGGAATGCCCCTTTGTAAAACCATGCTGAGATTTATTAATAAATTTATACCTTTCAAAATGGTTACGAATTGCTTCGGTAATTATTGATTCCATAAATTTTCCAACTATGGAGGTAAGGCTTATTGGTCTAAGGACCTGTCACCTGCCATGTAAATAGGTATTTCATTTTCCATTTGTCTGGCACTATGCCAGTATTAAGTCTGCCCGAAAGGCCTAGCATGCCCAGGCATGCTAACGGCCATCTTTGTAATTATTGTCTTTAAATGTAAAACATACATTGTTCAGTTCAGACTCTCAGGTAAGGACCCACTAGGGGCGAGGGGGAATAGGGGACAGAAGAAGAATAGCCGGTGAGAGGAAGAGCTGAAGTAGAAGAGAAAGAGTCAGGACTAAACCCAAAAGTCTAACTCACACATTGTACGAACGAACGAATACTCTCAGGTAAGTACCCACGGAGGGCGAGCGGGAAGTGTGGACAGACGAAGAATAGCTGGTGAGAGGAATGACTGCAGTTGAAGAGAAAGAGTCAGGACTAAACCCAACCGCTGAGCCTTGTGAAGCCGTTGGAACAGCAATACTGAAGCAGAAGAACACACTGAAGGCGACATACTTGCTGGCTGGCTGCATCTTGCTTGGTGTTGGATCATTCTTGATAGTGATTGGTCACTGGCAGGCGTCAGGAGCAGGAAGACTGGGAAGGAAGGCTGCTAAACGATGATTGGTCGACAGGAATGGCGGTGGCGATATAGAGGTTTACCAGGTGTTAAGACTGCTGATGTCGTCGGTTTGGTAGCCATTGGTGAGTTTCCTAAACGAGGATCTTCGCAGGGTTTTGATTATCATCCTGAATTCCCTGTGTTCTGGTGTTTTACTCAATGAGATAAAAGAGTCGAGAAAGTCTTGAGGTGATCTGTCGAAATTTGGGATACAGGTGAACTTGATCTTTCCAGATGCGAGTCCTTCGCCGATTTCAAATGTAGATAAATCAGTCTTCTCTGTTGTAGTAGTGAAGAAGGTGACATCGATGTAATTTTTATATTTTGGTTGCTGTACTGTAGTGCTTGTCGTAGGTTTCGCTTGTTTGGTTGATGGTTGAAGTGCAGAGAAGGAGATAGCTTGTGGCTCCTGCTCTGTCTCTGATTGGTCCATCTCAGTGTCGGAGGGAGGAGCCTGTGGTGGTGGTGGTGATGGCGGTGGTGGTGGTGGTGTTGGTTGAGCAGGCGTTGAGATGTTTAGAGGCGCACTGGTGCATTTGATAATGTCGGCTGATGGTGGTGAGTCAGGAAAGTTGAACTTGGGCATATTATTTAGTTCAAAAATCTCATTGATGACAGTGTTGAATGAGCCAGGATTCGCCATGTTGGCCATGTGGGCATATATCATACAGTACTGGATTTTGGTGGTGTCCATTGTTGGCGGTGTGACGACTGTGCTGGTAGATGGTTGTGTGGCTTTAAGAATCTTGGTGGTGTCTGCCTGAATCTTGGCGATAGCAGCATAGGTGGGAGACTTTTGTTGTGACTTTTTCTGTGCTGCTTCTTGGGTCTTCTTCAGAATGTCTTTACGAGTGGGACACTTAGCAGCAAGTGTGTGGTGATCATTGCTTTTACAGTTGAGGCAAGATGGTGTTGGTGGAGCAGCGGCGGTGCATGATCTAAAATCATGTCCTTCACTACTACATGTAGTGCAAAACTTCTTTTCCTTCACAGGACAGTCGCTGGTGTTGTGTGAATACGAGTAACAGGTCCAACAGTGAGAAATGTAGTGAAATCTCTCTGCCTCGATGCAGGTGGGGCTGACGAAGTAGTAATACACAGCCAGTCCGTCGGCCAATGCAGTGGCAGCCATGTTGACGTCGGTAAACGTGACCTTGAGCATGGAGGAAGCTGTAGGTATTTTCATGATGCTCTCCACTGTGGCCCATGAGTTTTGATCTTCAATGGATGTCTTGAGTTCGTCGATAGGTTGAACTGTAAGAAGCTTATCTAGTTTCTTAAGGAAAACTGTTCGTCTTGCCCTGAGAGCTGGAGATGATATGACAGTAAATCCTCGTTCAGAGAGAGTGGTGGTGGCTGTTGTAGTGAGTAGCTTTTCTGCATCTTCATCATCGTTGCAGACAACAATAAATGCTTCTTTCAAGGTCAGTATGGTGTTGAACTTCACATGTAGCACGCTCTTAACAGCAACTGCTAGAGCAAGTTTGGATGAATCATTCACAGTGCCACTGTTGGGTTTGATCTTGACACGATTTGCGTAGCTCATCGTGATGAAGGTAGAAATTCCCCTCCCCAACGGGGATCGTAGGGAGACTGCTGTAAGTCAGAGCTGCTGTGACCGCACTGGGCAGAGTCAACTAGCAGAGTGATAGTCTATGATGCTCACACATTGTAATTTTTTACTGAGAAATAAATCTTGAATTGAATTGAATATTGAAAAGATTAGCCAAAGGTATGCTAAGTTCCTCTTTACATTCCTTTAAAACCTTCACAAACAGTTCATCAGGGCATGGGGATTTGTTAGGTTTTAATTTTTGTAATTGTCTGAAGACCATGTCACTAGTTACTTCAATAGTGGATAGTTTATTATCGACCTGTTCTACATAATTTATTATTTCTGGAATTTTGCTAGTATCTTCCTGAGTAAAATCTGAGAGGAAGTAGGTATTGAAAAGTTCACACATTTCCTTATCACTGTCAGTAATCTGACCTGAGTTACTCCTAAGTGGGCCCATCTTGTCCTAATCTTACTTCTTTATACCTGAAAGAACTCTTTTCGGTTAGTCTTC